>BGNK01008757.1:0-10001 GCA_003297005.1 Symbiodinium sp. clade A Y106 | reverse complement strand
CTACCAACGGACCTTGCGGTCCTCTCCTCAGCAACGGCTGTTTTCGCATGCTTGAGCCAACGACATCCGTCGGTCGACATCAGGAGAGGCATCTGTGCATACTCTCTGAATGTCATACAAATGCGGAACTTCCCCTCTCAAGGGGGGAGTGCGATCCAGCCTTCTTAGCTGTAGATCTTATCAAGAGCTCAAACTAAGCATAGCCCAGCTACACCAACACTCCTCCTCGTGTTGTAGGTGGAACCGGCAAACACGTTTTCTCCCGGTTAGCTGGGAGTAAATTGGGAGTCTACCCTTCGTATTGGTAGAGTCTACTCTGACGCTCACAATAGTGACAAAGTGTCACCTGTCTCCTCCTCGTCATGGCGTTCCTCAAGCCATGACATGCAGGATCATAATGAACACGATCCCCATGTTCACTCATCACAAACGGGCCTCCGAACGGAACATAGCCATCTGGCATTGGATCAGTTTGCACCATGACTTCTGCTGTAGCGGTGTTTGCACGATCTAGCCCCCCTTGATAAGAAGGCTGCGGCGTCCTCTGATAGGAGGAGGACTGTTGGGGCGTTCCACGTCGTGAAGATGCCACTGGGGTAGAAGGACCAGGACCATCCAGGCCATCTAGGGCATAACGCGCCACTTCTTCTTGCACGGTCTGCTGCAGGCGACGGAGTCGCCTAGCTCCCCTTGACTCTTCAACCGAACCACTCCTCCTCAAGGATAACCACTCGAAGAACCACTTCACAGCTTCCCAAACCCCAATAGCAGCAACTATGCCCAGAACCACCAGGCCATACAGCTCCCAAGGCATGCTCACTTCAATGCCGGATTCTGTAGTAGTTGATGCCCTTGAGCCTTGAACCATCCAGCCAGTGATCAGGACGAGCCTGGCCAACACTGCCAGCGTTCCATTCACCTTAGAGGGCGCTCCGTTCGGAACACAATGACCTTCATCATCATCAACTCCGGAAACAAGACCCCAAAGACAAAGAAGCTCCTGCAACCTTGGTCGGTGGAAGGCCTTGGTACCCAGGTCACTCAGCTGGCACAGTCCAGGGATATGCTCAATACGGAGTTCTCTTAAGCGAACAGCTTCTCTCAGGTGAAATGCTCGGACCTTCAGGTGCCGCGTCTTCCAGCTGCCACTGCTCTCGTTACTCAGCCCCACTGCAGCTGCGTTGTCGACCTTGATAACAATCTCCGCCTGCTCTTGATGGATCTCATTGGTGATGGCAGAGATCCCATAAGCCATCTGCGTAGTTGTTATCGTCTCAATCAACTCAGCTTCTGCAACAGAGAGGGAGACAAGAGCCTGGCGTCCACAGCGCCAAGCAACTGGTTGTTCCTGGTACCTGGTCATAGAGCACCCAACACTCCGTGAACCATTTGGCGCGAAACTCGCATCAGAGAAGCCCTCGATGAAGTTATCCGTCCGCTTAGGGTGGTACACTAGGGCCAAGTCCAAGGTCTCCTTCAGGTAACCCAAAGCTCTGGTACCAATGCGCTCGACTAAGACCGGGTCTCTGAGGCAGCAGGACGACATCGTCGCCACCGTATGCATGAGATCTGGTCGGCTCTTTCCACTAAGCCATAGGAGCTCACCAGTGATGGCCTGAGCTCGCCGTAATTGGTCGGGCGGATACTCCTGAGTAGAAACCTCAGCTTCACCAAGGAGCCATTCTTGAGGGCAAGGGGTGAGGTGCCCTTTCTCTTCAGACAGCCCATGATGTCGCAAGAGCTCCTCTATATATCCTCGTTGATGAATCTTCACACCTCCATCCTTGGTCCGACCAATCTCAAGGCCGAGAAATCTGAGGGTGAATTCCTCAGTGGCCCATGTCAAAGGGGAGGCCTTCCACTCACTAGTGATCCAAGCCTGCACCGCCTCAATCACAGACTGTTCCCCCACGTACAACAAGTCGTCAACATAGACGTTGATGTAGGCACGGATCTCGTCAGTGCCGTCCGCCGCAACCACATGCACCGACCAGATATTCTCATCGGCCCGGTGCTGTGTCAAATACATGTAGCCGCTGCCGTACGGGATCTTAGCTTCACGTAGTCGCCGGTCCCTGAACTGGCCCCATAGCCGAGGAGAGCGCCTGAACCCATACAGAGCCCTGTCTACCCTCCACAGCTGCTGTGAACATTGAACTTGTGCAAGCTGGAACACCTTCGGGGGATACAGGGCATACACGGCCTCTGTCTCATCGTCCTCCTCATTGATCGGAGCTAGGATGAAAGCGTTCCGGATATCAGTTGACGCCAAAGACCACCCCAGTGTTGCACACCGAGCAAGCATCACCCGGAGGCTGTCGGTTTGACAACCGCCCGCATAGGAGTCCTCTCGAGCTTGCCGAGACTGAAAATTCCCGCATATAACTAAGCGGGCCTTGCGCTTGTAGTAGAATGGCGATCCCAAAGGCAAGGGCTCTCCTGCTTCATCGACAAGCTGCTCTTGATCGGGGGGCTTCACCGTAAAGACCCCCTTCGCTGGCAAGATCACAAGTTTGCCCGAGCTCTCCAGAGCCTTCTGTTGCTCTGCCGTCAGAGGAACCAAAGCCTTGGCCTTCAGCAACGCATCAGTCTCCTTGATGATGGCCTCTCTCCAGCGAACCACGAACTGCTTCACTTCGTCCAGGGCTACCGTGTAGACAACCTTCAAGGGACCCGGCAGGGTTTCCAGAAGAGCTTCAACTCCTCGAATCTCCTCCTCGCCCTCTGCCAGCCGGCACAACACCAGCCACTGGTCCACATCAAAGCGGTCCGGAAAGATGACTTGCTCCCGGTTCTCGAAGGCCTCGCGTGCTTCAACATTGGCCTTAGCAACCCCTTCAAAGATTGATAGCTGCTCGGGTCGAGACACAGAGGAGAGCAGAATTTCTTCATCCAATACCCTCCTCATCCACATTCTCGTCCACTGCTCGGCATCTACATCATCCGGGGAGGGGAACCAGCAAGCACCATTTCCAACTTCAGCTCCAACATCACCTTCACCACAAACTCTTGCCGCACAAAGTTGATGTTCGTCAGGTGGAGGCGGAACAACGAAGCCAAGGCCAGCCAACCTTTGTCGGTCTTCGTCCTCTAGCTTCTTGTGTTGACCAATGGTATGAGCAATGATGGTCCACTTCGGGCCACCAAACCAGGGCATGGTTTTATGGAGCTTCTTTGGGTCTACTTGCACAACTTGGTTTCGCACTGGCAGAACAAAGCCCTGTCTCATCTCTCCTGAGCCAGTCTCTACTGTGACCATAGGCAGGTCATCACAGCTGCCTTCTTGCCATATCCCACCTCCAGAAAAGGCTCCAACAGTAAGCACGTAGTTCCGGGAACTCTTCATGTTGAACTTGTCCCGGTGAGGCTCTGTATAGAGATCCCTTGCAACAGTCATTGAGGTGAACGAAGCATTTTCCCCGGCGTGGTACTTTATGACCCTGCTCAGGTAAGCAGCCAGCTCCTCATGTCGGGCCGTAGCGCTAGTGACACCCGTCCAGGGACCTCGTTGATAAGCCCCCAATGTGGTGTGCACGGAGGGAGGTTCATGACCTCGCCATGCCGTAGTTCGTTGCTTTTGGGTCTTCCGGAAAGGTTCAGCTTGCAGGACTTGAAGACAATCCTCCATGGAAAACCGACCCTCACGAAGGTACTTAGCTGCTAAGGACTCTTCACCCTGCCCTTCACGTACATCCAGACTGGAACAGGATACCACTTCCTCGTAGTCACCGACAAAGGGTTCAGACCCAAGGTCCTCAGAAGATGTAGAGGCTTCGTTATCAGCCAACTTGACCAGAGCCCGTAGCCCTGCATCGCCTTCGCCTGGCCCCCTTCGATCATCCCCAAGCCTTGGCATCAAACCAACACCACCGGCCAGCTCCACAATGGACCTCTTCCCTCGTACCCGACGAACTGGAGGATGAGCTGGTAGTTCACCGTCCGCCTCAAAACCATCATCGGCCACCGGCGGGGCCGGGAACTGCCGGATATTCGTCGTGTACCAAAGATGACCCTCATCTGTCAGAACCAAATGTCCACCTGGTACTGCCCGAACAGGACCCAAGTAAACACCCTCAACCCACTTTGGTAGAAGGTCTGTTCTGCCACCCTGGCCATAGCCCTTCCGCTTGGTGAAGATCTTAGAACCAAACCTAGCCACTGAAGGTGAAGGTTGCCCCCAGACCTCAGCCTGTTGCTGAGCCGAGGCGGTTTCTGCAGCGTACGGCCACAACGATCGAAGCACATCATCTGACAACCCGCTCAACTCTTTTTTTTGCCTGCGACAGCAAAATCCGCATTCTCATCTTGACAAACCTGACCGCCCGTTCAGCCGTCCCGTTCTGGGACGGATCATCCCCTTGGGTTTTGGAGATGTCGATGTCCCGGCTCGCAGCCCACTGTTCCAAACCCTTGGTCCCGTACTCTCTTGCCCGGTCGGCGTGTAGTCGGTGAACCGGTAGGCCGCAGGACCTAAGTTGGATGTAGGCTTCTTGAACCGCCCTCAATGTCTCAGCATGTTGACGAGATTTCATTGGCCGAATGATATAGATCGAGGAGAACTCCAAGGGTGCAGCAAGCTCCTTCAAGGCTTCAACCTCCGCGTCCTTATCGATTGGCTTCGGCTCAGGTTCAACGGGACCTTCAGGATCCTCAGCGACTCCCTGCGCAACCGAATCAGGATCACGTAGAGGATCCTCGCCTTCAAACAACCAATCCTCTCCATCTTCCGGCACAACAACCTTCTCCTCGGCAAGGGGCTCGGCCTTCTTGTCCTCAGTCTTGGTGCCAGGCAACTTCGGGAACCGGTAGCACGCTACCAACAGATACTGATGGCCCACTGGTCCCTTAGTCCGGAAGGGTCCAGCGGTGTCAATCGAGAGGGAGTAAGCCGTCGGGTGGTCGACCTTACGATGGGGCTTCCCTGTTGACCTTTCAACACATACTCGACAATCTCTCCGATAAGGGAGGTGATCCCGTTGAAGATGAAGACGCCACTCAGCCACATCAAAGCGACACAGCTGTGCCTCGGTTCCATCCGAGGCCCTGGAACGACCTTCAGGTTGAAGAGGATCTTTATGGGCCTGCTCCATAGAGTCCATCCATGAACTCTTGATCAACGAGGACAACAAACTCTCTCTTTTCCGTAGACCAACCCATGACACCAGCGCATGAGCAACATGGGCCACCAGCTCCATTGGCTACATAGAACCTATCGGGTCACCGGGGGATAGGGCGCCGATTTCGCTACCATCAAGGTGCCACAGGTCCAGATTTCCCCCCAGGATTGTGGGTCGGCCATTCATAGAGAACCGAGTCTCTCCCATCAAGGCGTCCATCGAGAAGGCCCTCCACAACGGCGTGGTAAAGAAGGAGAGACGATCATCACGAGGTCCTCCATCTGGATGTTCCAACAAGAAACCCACATGCGGCTTCACAACAGACTGACCCAGTTTCCCTTGTCTCCAGACCTTACACCTGCCCTCTTCCGCAATGTACCAAAGCACCATCATGCGCGCGATCAGCTGAATCTCCTTTTGGTAGTGGCCATGGCCTCCGTCTGGTCGCATCGGTGCAGGGAAGCCTTGTCGCGGAGGGCCCCCGATAATCGCCTTGATTCGGCCTGACAAGGCCGCCCAACAAAGCAACCTGAACACTCCATTGTTCCGGGTGAGATCCAGGGACTTGCTCTCCGTAACATCAACATTCACCATCACCTCATCCCCCTGCAAAGCGATTTGCCACAGCGACGACCGCATAGTTGAAGTAGACTTAGCTTCCATGGCCGCTCGTTGCCGCAGAACAAATGCACATTCCACGATTTGCTGGCAAACATCACCTTGCGCTTCGCCCTCGACCATGGCATTCCCTTGAGCAGCTTCCACCCATCCTTCTCATCACAAGGAACATCCTCTGGAATTCCAGCAAGGTCTCAGGAGTTACACTTGCAAAGGTGGGACATCGATGCAGGAACCCCGCCATAGACGTGCGCCTTCCCTCTTCACAAAGAGCGCGGAGATGACGCTGCCAGTTCCAGCTCTCAGTGCCTTGCTCTCTCAGGGCCCGAACCTGAGCCTGCAGGTTGTCAACAGTCTGCTGAAACTCCTTTACCCGAGCTTGCTCCAACTCGCCAATGAGCGTCAGCGCTTGAGACACAGGGAGGACCGGACAGCTTCCTCTGAGGCGCACCTTCAATCGACCATGAACAGGGTGAATCACAGTCAGTCGAGACTGTGTCCATCGAATTTGGCATCCCAGAAGTTGGACCAATTGTCCCATGATCGGAGCTCCCTCAACTCCCTCTGAGAGCAATGTACCTTCCGTCGTCTGAGGTAGAAGAGCTCCTTCCCCAGTGGCCAAGGACACATTCACACGTCGTGCCCGCCTCAACTCCTCCTCGGAATTGGGAGGCCGAAAGGGATGGCTCGCCCCGCTATCAAGCAAGGCCTCTACCTCCTCTCCAGGGGGTGATGCCGAACTAGAACACAAGGAGGTAGCATGCAACCTAGCATCGTACCATGCCACAGCACTCTCAAAGGAACAGCTGTCATCGGTTGGGACCGGGACACGTAAGGCCTTCAAGCGCCTCACCTCATCGAGTTGTTTCTGGATCACAGCCAAAGGGTCACTTGAGGAAGAGGCCGTGGGAGCTTCACGCTCCGCGGTCAAGGCCTTCAGCATCTTGTTGGTCTCCACCAAAATCTCAGACATCTGCGCCGCATCGATCTTATTAGCCGCAGAGGTAGTAGGAGTTGAAGTAGAGGTGCCCTCAGTAGCGCCGGCAGGCTCTCTTGCACCTGCCGAAGCGAGGGATGCCGAAGGTGTCGGTGCTCCTCCTGGCGCCTTGGCTGCATGTGAACCGCTGCCGCGCTCAGGCGACGATCCAGACTTACCAGCTGCGCACTCCTTGGCTCTATGCTGCTTCGATCCGCACAAGATACAGCGCTCAGACCTGGTGAGCCCTTGCCACGAGTGCTGAAAAGTGCAGTCCTTGCCACTCCTGCAACCATTGTCTGTCCCAAACCACTGACAGTTCTTCTTGGGAGGTGGAGCCTTTGTCTTCCCACTCCCCTTCGGTGCTTGATCCGCACCCTGCAAACCCTTCAAGGATGTAGTAGTTCCCGAGGCCTGCGAGGTAATTGCCGCTGGAGTCGTAGCTGCGGTGGAAGGTGTCGAGGTCGCCGCCGGTGGCCTCCTGATCACTGAACCAAGCTGTTCCAACTCCGCGAGGAGGTGTTGCATATACTTTAGCACGTTGACCTGATTCGGCCTCGTGTCAATCTGCAGCTCTGTCCGCGCCAGGGCCAACCGGAACTTGAAGTCACCGTTCTGCTCCGAGGTCTTCTTGACAATGGCGTTGAGCGACTTCACCTGGATGCTTTCATCCGGCAAGGTAACCCCAAGGTCTGAGGCTCGCTGCAGTAACCTGTACCAACGACGAATGGCCGTCACTGCCTCCCCCGGACCCGCAGCTGACTCCGAAACATCAAGTTGCCGAAGAAGCTGCGCCCTATCTTGCGCCCCACCCGGCTGGAAGATCACCAACAGCCGGTAAAGGATCTGATGGACCCCCTGCACACGGTAGGCGATGAGGTCGTCCTTCACACCCTTCGGCAAGGAAGCGAGGAGCATCGCCGCAACCTTCTTTTCCAACCGCTTGTACCGATCTTCCTTCAACTCCGGCGTCAACAGAGCCTTCACCCCAAGTCTCTTTACCGGGGACAGCGACTGATACTCTGAGTAAGCCGCCTGAGCCACCCCCAGAGTCTTCTGCCACCATTCTCCAGCTCCACTGGCCAGGGACCCAATCTGCTGCTCCACTAAGTACAGGTAATCCTGAAAGTCAATCGCTCCCGTCTCAGGGCTGTACTCGGCAAGTTTAGGTAGCTCTGGTACTCCTTTTGCGTCCAGCTCGAGCCCATCCCCTTTCTTCAACAACAGCTGCTGTAACTGGGACATTCCGGTGATCAGCACCTCAATCGGAGTCGGCTCTTTCTCAACCGATCCCCTCGTGGCTTGTGGCGCGCTCTGCGGCGAGGCCAAGGTCATCGGTGCCTTAGCTGACGGACTTGGAGCAGGATCAAGACCAGGAGGCGCCGAAACATCATAGTCGCCAAAGGTCGTGGTCTCCTGGTACAATGGCTGTCTATACGCCCGTTCATTCTGTGGAAAACTGTATCCATCGCCATCCAAGAGACCACCGATCCCATATGCAAAGCTTGCACGACCTAAACCACCGCGAAGCCCGGTAGGAGATGCTGATGGGCGCTGTCTCGAGCGTCCTAGGGGAGATGTCCTTCGGTCCAAACTGGATGTCCTTCCCCTTTCTGGACTTGGTATTGACTCCCCAATGTTGGCACCATCACGACTCTTGAAGAACGCCCCTAGATGCCCCTCAGGTACTCCACGACTCTGGGAAGCTATGTCTTGATGCCCCTCAGGTACTCCACGACTCTGGGAAGCGGTATCTTGATGCCCCTCAGGTACTCCACGACTCTGGGAAGCGGCGTATTGATGCCCCTCAGGTACTCCACGACTCTGGGAAGCTGCGTATTGATGCCCCTCAGGTACTCCACGACTCTGGGAAGCTGCGTATTGATGCCCCTCCGGTACTCCACGACTCTGGGAAGCGTACTGTTGATGCCCCTCAGGTACTCCATGACTCTGGGAAGCAACGTGTTGATGCCCCTCAGGTACTCCATGCATAGATACAGCCCGAAGCCCTTCCGGTACACCGCGCATAGGTGCAGCCCGAGGCCCTTCTAGTACCTCACGCATAGATGCAGCCCGAGGCCCTTCTGGTACCTCACGCATAGATGCAGCCCGAGGCCCCTCTGGTACATCACGCATAGATGCAGCCCGAAGCCCCTCTGGTACATCACGCATAGGTGCAGCCCGAGGCCCTTCTGGTACCTCACGCATAGATGCAGCCCGAGGCCCCTCTGGTACATCACGCATAGATGCAGCCCGAAGCTCTCCTGGTACATGTACACCGGCAAGTCCCTCATCAGGCCAACCCCTGGGAGCTTCACGGCCTCTCATCTCTAGACGCAACAACCTATTCTCCTCTTGAAGAAGCTCTAACGACCGTCGCTGACCATCCAGGGCCTCTTGAACCTGCCGCCGCACCTCCTCTTGGACGACCTCCCTGGGGATGGAGCCCGTAGATCCTGGGTCGGTCCCAGGCCCCTGCTGGGTTGGTTGCCCTCCATGCAGAAGTGGGGCACGATGAGCCCAACTCTCCATGACCCTTCTCGCCCCAGCTCCAAAAAGAGGCGGATCAGATTCCGAGGATCCGAGCATAGCGCCATCACCAGGAGCAGACTGCGAAGCCGAAGCATAAGTTGGTGCGTGGTGAGGGGATGCCGGCCGCGAGGTCATGTGTTGCACCTGTTCTCGCTGAACCACCACACCTCCTATCCCACTTGCTCCCATCACCTGTCGACTCGTCATTGTAGTTCTCGTTTCCATTCCTCCTTGCACTTGAGCCCGCACAAAGTCGCCTAGTCGCGCCATCCAGTTCAGTGTTGCTGTCGATGCTCCACCAAACCCACGCATAGAACCAGGTGACTCTCCAGGGCCTACCATGCCCGAACGCTCCGGTTGGGCTGGCCAAGGCTTTGAGAAAAAAGCCTGAGGGGAACCTTGAGGTGCCACAGCTCGAGGTGGCTGACCCATAGGTTCCGTTCTGTCTGCAGCTGGCGAGTACGGCAACGACTCTATTCCCCCGCTGCCCGCTGGCGAAGCCCCCGGAAGTCGAGGGGGAATTCCGTTGAGCATACTCGTCTGCAGCTGAGGGCCTCCTTGGTAGTCTGGCCCATGCGTCTCGCCCTCTAGAGGTCTGGGTTCTGGCGGAGTTGCACCACGAACTTGGGCAATCATAACCTGTTGACCTTCAGGTCTTTGATTTTGAACCTCAGACTCCATGGCGATTCTACGTCGTGCACGAAACAACGTGGTTAAGAAAAACCGAAAGAGAAATTGGGGAATCTGAAGGGGGTCTG
>BGNK01008754.1:0-10012 GCA_003297005.1 Symbiodinium sp. clade A Y106 | reverse complement strand
CACCACCCCACCACCTCACCACCCCACCACCCCACCACCCCTACCATGCAGGCGACCGGATTCGGGCTTACCACGAAGTCGCAACCAAAAACCTACAACCAAAGACTGTAAATCCCGAACCCTGGAATCTGAACCCTACTATATAGACCCATCACTCTTTTCCCCAACCTTAAGAAACCACAACCACAACCACAACCATGTGTTTTGCAGATTTCCAGGAGCTGCTCTTGTTCAACCGCTCAGCTGAAGATGGAAAACTACATCATGAGTCAGCTGCTGCAGATGGCATCGTTCTCAGATGTGCATACGACGTGCAGGAAACCCTGTGTTGACCCGGATGCAATTACTGTAGGGACGCTTGCTTGAGTTTGCGGACTCCGGGTCGGATCGCAAGGGAGCTCACCATGTCATGGTGGTGAGGCGACCTGCGAGAAAGAGGTTCGATCTCACCCATAATGTAACAATTGCAGGTTACCTGCGTCACATGGTGCCGGAAGTGGTGTTAGTAACATGCATGGCCTCCCGGCTGACAAATTTTGGAAAGTGCATGTTCACGTGAGGTGATGCGGGTAGTCTTTGATTGTAGTGTTGTCTAAGGCAGGGACGCGATGCTGGAGTTGACTCCGGGGGTGGGTGGCCAGGATTGCGGCACACGACATTGCAGTTTCTACTTTGAAAGTCTGTTGTTGCCCACTCGTTGTGATTCAGTTTGTCAGCTCAAGCTGTTGCATCCCGAAGTCCTTTGGGCAATCAGAAGTCAGCTTGCCAGCCCCGCGGGGCCTGCAGAGTGCGAGGCATGTGGTGCTCTGGCCGCACTTGGAAGAGTCCACTGGGTCTGCCGGCTGAAAAACCTTGATGATTTGATGCTAAGGTGCGCATGCTGTGTGAATGAGGCTCCTGCAGAGGAGGCACACATTGAGTATTGCCGTACTGCCCAGCTTTTGTAGGGTGTGGCACTCGTAAGGTCGTTACTGCAGTATCGGCACCTCCAGATGCAAAGGAGCCTTCACTTAAATGGTCTGCAGTGGCCGGGAGCAAACTTCTTGGGTCTCTCTCAGCTCTGCATGGCTAGAAGACCTTCGCTCGTGAGGAAGAAGAGACAATGGAACTACGTGCAGCCTTCGTGCAGGAATGCCGAGGGCCCTCCATTTTGTCGTTGCTTTGGGCTACGGGGCACCTGTCAAAATCATGGAAGAGCAGCCCCCGATACAAAAACCGCAAGCCGTCGGATGATCGGGCTGGGCCATGGCAGATGCCTCTTTGTTGAGCCCTGGAGGAGCCAGCGAAGCCGAGGGAGAGCGAGCCCAAGGCTGAGACTCCCGAAATAAAGGTGGTACCTGCTCCGCCTGCTCCGGAACCTCCAGCTCTAGCTGCTCCAGCTGCTCCGGAACCAAAGGAGAAGGAGAAGAAGCCTCTCGGACTTAGAAGCATTTTCGACTCTTTGCTGGCGTGGCTTGCATTCTCGGCATTCTCTGTGGATGCATCTCAGGACAGATTCCGCACTTGCGGTACGCCAGCCAGCAGAATCTTATGTTGTGAAGGTGAGCAAGGACAGTGCGAGCCAGCAGAGCTTGTAGCCTTGGGACTCCGAGCTGCGCGAAGTCTGCAGGAGGGCGGGAAGCTGGGAGGAGGACTGGACGCTTCTCAGGAAGATTGCTGTGTTGCTTGGCTTCAGTGGCCGAAACAGCGCTGGAAAGTGCCACGCGACCGTATGCCGAGGTTTTTAGACGAGTGGATCTTGGAGGTGCGCTTGACAGGAAGAGCCTCGGCTGGGCAGACAACTCCCGACATTCCCGACCCCCCGCCTGTACACTGCACTGAGGGGTGTTCGAGTCTACGACCGGGTCGTCAAAGTCAACGGCGAAGCAAAGAAATCCTCCGAGCTCGTTCGGCGAATACAGGAAGCGACTGATCTCGAGCTTTACATGGAGCGTCCGAAGGTTAAGGCCCGACGCACGGAGGGCCACTGTTGGAACCTGCCCAGCAGAGAGAAGACTTACTCCTGCGCCACAACCTCGCCTGCCAGCTCTGTGTGTGTGTGAACAGCATCCTATCTGCCATGCACAGGAAGTGCTTATGAAGAAGGCCGGCAAGAAGGCCCTCTGTTCGGATTTGACGCAAGTTGCCAGGTTGCAGGCTAGTTGAAAACGAGTTCGTGCTCGCTTCATGCATTTGCCGGCCCTGTAGGTGGGGCTTCGGTTGAATTCCGACGAAGAATGCCTGGGTCTAATTGTGAAGGACTCGTCCGGGAGCTGAAGTGTGACATGCTTTTGGAGAGGTCGCTGCATCTTCAGGAGGTAACCGGAGGTGTGGCAGCGGACATGCCGAAGGGGACCTTCGAGCCAAAGGACCGAATAGTTGAGATCAACGGCCCCTTGACTTATCAAAGCGGGGATCAGGCATTGGCGATGAGCTGTCACGGGTGAAGTGTCGTGAGAGAGCAGACTGACGGCTTCTTGCGCAGAAGAGCAAGACAAAAACAGGGCAAGAACCAAGAGGTGTGTTGCCATGTTAAAATGTCACTTATGAAGTGTGGCGAGCCGCTGTTGACGGACTCCTGACATCTGCTCAGGGTCAGCGATCACCCGTTTCATCATGCATCATCACCTGTCAGTGTTGGAGTGCTTCGAGCTTTGCCTGTTTTCCCGTGCTCGACCCAGGTCAATCTATGAAGACGGCAGACATGCTGAAGCGTATGTCCGAATTGGACAGCATCTCCTTAACAGTGTGCCTCGACTCGTGCTGGCAGTCACGCTAGTGCCAATTTCTAGCCCAGATCGGCAAGGTGCTCATACAGCCTATGAGTCGGATTCTTCGACCGGGACCCGGTATCAGTGTTGCCACTTTTTGGCTGCGAAATCAAAATCCGAAGCTACCAAGGCTCAGCAGAAGTCGCTGACGGGAGTTTCCGATGCCGATGGATGATGGCCCCACATTTGTTACATCTTGGTCAAGAGGGGTCCAAGATGCAAAGATCTCTTGGATTATGCAGAGCAGGTCACTGCAAGACCAAGTTGCTGCACACTTCTACTCGGAAGGTTCGAAGAAGCTTCTACATTGTGGAAGTTCCATGCTGCAAGACGCAGTACTGATGGTCTCCCCATCCAGAACCAGAGGTTCATATTCCATCTCATCTGCAGCGAAGACTCTTCAAAAGATCTTCGTAGGGTTGAGCAGCTTCACGGCTGGCTTGATAATGCCATGCACTACACTGCACGTGCTCCTAGCTCATTGCGCATCAGCCGATGCTTCCAACCCTCCATCGTATTTGCCAAGAAGAGTGGCTAAAAGTTCGCGGTGTTTTGAAATCAGCTGGGAAAGGTGAGACATGCTATGGGCTTCATGTGTCTCGCGCCCTCCCTCTGTCTGTGTCGCCAGCATGACATGAGTGTCAAGGAGGCGGCGATTTTCACCCGGGAGCTCTTCGAGATGCGAGCCAGTCCAGCCAAGTGACATTCTGTTCTAGTGACCTAGTGCTCCTTGTAAACCTCACGAAGGTACGAGCAGTTTTCAGACTCCCGCGGCTGGAACTTTCAGGCTTGATTGTGCAAGATTCGAATCGATGGCTGCAGACGCTCCAGTGTTGAGGAGCCACCTGCTTCTTTAGATTGAAGCCCGGTTGATCAGGTGGAGACCGTGAATGAAGGCGTTGGAGGAGGTGTCCTGTTCGCTTCCGTTTCTGCCCCAGACGCAAAGTGACGTGCAGCGGTAATCAAGTTTATCGGCATTAAGGCAAGCGTTGGATGATCGTGAATTTCATGTGGACTGCACTGGATGAACAAGTGTGCATTCACAGGCACGCGTATCTGGCGGAGTTGACGAGGTGCCGGCAGAATGAATGCACTATGTCGCAGTTGTGACTGGAGGGGTAGGCAACTGCAAATCATTTCTTACAGTGGTCGAGCTCAACTTGAATTGCGTGGCTTGACCTGTCAACAGGAGACAGCTCCCTACGGCTGGCTTCGGCACGAGTCGGGTGTTCATCGCGTCCAGCGCGTGCCCAGCACGGACAAAAAGGGCCGTATGCAGACCTCCAGCGCCGCCGTGGTCGTTCTGCCTATTGCCGACGAAGAGGATGTGGACTTCGCCCCCGGCGATCTCCGGATCGAGATCAGCAAGAAGTCCTCGGGCCCCGGCGGACAAAGCGTCAACGCGGCGCACCAGGCAGTTCGGGTCATCCACATTCCGACGGGGCTCTCAGTGCAGAGTACCTCCTCTCAGTCGCAGTACGAGAATCGCACGCGTGCAATTGAAATGCTGCGCACGAAGCTTCTGGACCGACAGATTTCTGCCAAATCCGAATTCGAGCGTGCCGAGCGCAAGGATCAAAAGGGCACCGGAGACCGATCTGAGAAGATCCGGACGTACAACTTCCAGCGCGACGAGGTTGTAGACCACCGACTGCCCAAAGATGCAGGTGGTGGTGGACACAGCGCAAGCGATGTCATCTTTGCAGGAGGCCTGGAGGCCATCTTGATTTTCCACAGAGAGCAAAGCAGGAGGTCGTACCTGGAGCGGGCTGTCATGGCCATGGAGGAGGAGTTGCAAAAGTCGCGCGAGACGTGTAGTGATATAGTGCTCTGCATGCTTTTACTTTTTGGGTACAGGTAAGCGGGTTTCAATCAAGATGCCAGGGCTTCGAACACTTCTTGGATTTTTTTGCGAACCCCTTGGCTCGCGACCCTGTGCGCATGTGATGCAGCAAACAACAGCAGATGTGAGCCCTCAGGGAGCATTGGATACCACTAGGGAAGTCGTGAGAGCCATGTCATGGTCAGCAAGAAGGGCCAAAGGGACTTCGTAGAAGTGTCAGCTGCGTACGTGTAGTGCTTAGTAGTAACAATCTTGGTGTGTTGTGACCGCCATGACATCATGAGCTCCCCGAGCCGCAGTGAGAAAGGCAAAGGGGCTCCGACTCCGAGTGTGGAGGTCTTGCGCCAGGAGGTCATTAACCTGAAGACGAAGCTGCGAGATGCAGTGAAGTCGCAGGAGGATCTGCGTGAACAGCTAGTTCCAATCGAACGAGTGAAGCTCGAATGGAGGAACGAAAAAACACTGCGAGAGAAAACAGAAGACCAGGTGAGATCGCTGGAGTCCAAGGTCCTTCATCTGACGCGAAAGTTGGAAGATGTCAATGGGGAACTGCATCAGCAGAAGGCCGAAACCAGGAAGTACGAGGATCGTTGTCTGGAGTTTGAGAAGGTGTGCGCTGAGCTGGGTCAGCAGGAGCGTGGCGCACAGGTACAGCTCCTTCGTGCACAGGAGCGCGAGCAGCTTTCGCGTGTTGATGCCTTCAACCATACGCTTGCCAGAGCAAACGCTGAAAAGCGGTCGGAGGAGGCTTTGGCAAAGGTTCATAGCAGAGAGCAGCAGCTTCACGCTTTGAAGGCAGACCTGCATGTTCTCGGAGGACACACGGCAGATGTGCGGGACGAGCTTTTCGAGAAGCGCGCAGCCGTCAACAGCCTAGGCAAAGAGCAAGCAGCTCTCAAACGGGAGCATGCAGAGCTGAAGAGGAATTTCGACGGTCAGCAAGAGGCCCTGAACCAGGCAGTGGCAGAACTTGGGGCACTGCAAGAGTGCAAGGCCCGGCTAGAACAGGACTTAAAATCAGCTCGTGAGATGAAAGAGGTTTCTGGAGTGCCCCACCCAATGGATGCCTTGATATCTCATGTGCAGCCTGACAGACTGGAGAGAAAGCCTTGCGCTCCGCCTTTGCAGCTTCCAGCTCCTCATGACAGCACACTTGCTTTCCGCAGTGCTATGGACGATAAGGATCTTCCGGGGTTTGCGAAGCATTTGCAGTGGCAGATGAGCCGACTGAAATCGAGGCGAGACTACCCGCGTTGCGCAGCGGCTCGCCAGCTAAGAGGCAGAATTCTTGGAGGCGAGCACGGGCGAGGACCTCTGTTCGGCGAGGAACTGGATGAGCCGAGTGCAAAACCTGAGTTTGAACACGAGTTGCGGAGTCTTGTGGGATTGCCGCGCAATTGACCGCTAGGTCCGGCTTACCCTTGTTACGTTGTCGAGAAGCCTTTTCTCTTCCCCCTCTGCCAAGCAGTGTGCGGGACCTGTGTGCGAAGCATGAAAGCCCAAAAGGTCTTGTAGAAAGCCCTTGTAATAAGCCCCAAAGGCTCGTTTGCTACGACAAGAAATTGTAGCTGCAGCCGTGATGATCTGTCGGTGAGGTGTTGAAGCTAAATCGCGAGTTGTTGGGATGCGAAGATTATTTTTGCGTGCAGTGTCTCGTTGTTTCACGTGTTCTTCTTTCACTCTTTCAT
This sequence comes from Symbiodinium sp. clade A Y106, assembly GCA_003297005.1. Classification (NCBI taxonomy): domain Eukaryota; class Dinophyceae; order Suessiales; family Symbiodiniaceae; genus Symbiodinium; species Symbiodinium sp. clade A. The sequence continues at coordinate 3,731 of BGNK01008754.1, read as the reverse complement.
GAGTCTTTGCTTGCGAGCTTGGAACACTGCTCAACAAGCTCATACAACCGTGTGACGCTCTGCTTCAGTACTTTCCGCAAGTACATGCACAACCAAGTAGAGTCTGTTCTACTTGCAGTTGTCTCGTAGAATCGTAGAACGTCACACATCGATTAAACGTTTCCTAGCCTTTCCCTTAGCACCTGGTCCTTCGAATACTGCGTCCCGGCGACGGGATCCGGCCCACGACTGGATCCTCTCCCGCCCTCCGTCTGTTTCCCTCCCTCTCTCCCTTTCCCTCCGTCCTTCAATCTCCCCTCTCGTTGATCTTTCCCTTTCTCTCTCTCTTCCATTGTCTTGGTTTCTTGTTTTCTCTTTAAAACAAAAAGTTCTGAGCATTTGCTCCGCTCTGTATGGCTTCAGCTTGTACCAGCTGGGGTAAAGCTGGTACTTTGGGGTCACCGTTGAAGGGGTAAATGTTGAAGGAGGTTTGGTATAGGCTCCGATCGAGCAGACAAACAAAGTCGCTTGTCAGAAACATGGTGTCGCAGTTGCGAGGAGTTTACCAATGAGTAATTGGAGCTGCAACAGGAGCGAGGGACAGGAGTGAGGGATGACGTCTCACTTCATGGCGGTGCCGAAGCCATGCTGGCACCGGCAATAGATCTCGAGTCTGACACTGAAGTGCAGAGACACAGAGAACTGCTCCCGGAGTTGGCAAGCAGATCTGGGGCAGAATGCAAAACCGCGGTCCCTCCGACACGGCGATGGGGCAGATGTTTCTCTGGAACTGCTCCTGGCACCACTACAACCCAGCGCAGCTGCGATCCGGGGCCTTCTTACTATATCGTCCGCGGGGATGATGTGCTCGACTCAAGTGCCCATTGGAATTTAAAGCTACGGCTAGCCATCAGCATCGCCTTTTCTGTTCGTTCATGTTGAGGCTGTGACCAACAAAGATTTACAAAGTGCACGTGACGCGGGCAACCTAGCATCGAAATGTTGATTGGGTTCTTGTGCTTCCAGATTGTATCGAGGACTGGCATAAACTTCTGGCGTCTGCGCAGGCAGGTGTGATAGTCCGTCGGGACTGTGCAGAAGTGTCCGATGGCCTAGAGTGCCTAGAGCATCACATTGTGGGTGTTCATTCTTTGTTTGACTATGTGGCCGATATCACGGCACAGTTTCAGAAGGGGTGATAGAGACGCCACACGAGTCTTGCCAAAGCCATGAGGGCAGGCCGCGCGAGGCCAGCAGCCCTTGTTGCGGCTCTCGTCGTCCTCCTCTACGAAGCGCGAAGCCCGGACCCAGAGGCGTTCGCTTGTCAGGGCAAGGAGAAGACGGGCTGTGCGACTGCAAAGGAGTCACAGGATGCCTCTGCTCTTGGCCGTCGTGGACTTCTGGCGTCCCTGCCAGGTATTGCGGTTTCCAGCCCCGCTGTGGCTCAGGAATCCAAGGTCGAGTGGAAGCAGCTGCGGGACATCCAGTACATTGCTGCGCTTTCAGACCCCTCGGCCAGTTCTGGAACTGGAGCAGAGAACTGGGGCTTGTGGAGGAAAGATCCCGGGCCCCGTGGTGTGAAGCTCTACAACTACGATAAGCTTATGGCTCGGGGAGGTGTCGCCCCTGCCAAGTGGGAATTCGATAAAAACGATTGGTGGCTGGAGGAGCATGGCTTGATCATGGAAAAGCCCGAGTCGCCCGACGTCTGAAGTGTCTTTCAATTCTCCATTAGCTGGCAAGCGTTGGCAAACCGCCTCGAAGAAACTTAGTAGAGTTTGCCACACCTTCAAGCTCTGGTAATCTGCTGCGCTGTAGTGCTGCACCGAAAATCGCCATTGTTGTGGCTTGCCGTGCATTGCGAAATTTGCTGGGTGTCAATCTCAGGTTCCCTCTTCCCCCGGGCAAGTACATGGTGACCGGAGACCGCGAAGTGACGACAACGTTGACGGTTTCCGAGAAAGATGCAAGTGGAGCACAAAAGTGGAGCCTCGGCAAGGGTAAGCTCTACGACGTGACCCACCTTCCGTGCAGGTCAGCTCGCTACACGCCTGGAGGCGGCTCGTGCCAGCCCACCAACGACTTGGAGCTGCAGTTTCCTGTCCGACCAGGTGCCTCGCAGGGGATCAGGCCTTCAGGTAACACAGACACAGTGGCTTTCCCCCCAGGTTTCGAGGCGCAGAAAGACCCGACACATTGGTGAAAGATGTGCAAGCGCAGCGAAAGGCTTCACAGCCGGTGTAGAGTGTAGTTATACCCGACGAAGACACCCGTGCATATGGAATACGGTAAGCAAGAAGAAACCCGTTTGTTTGTCTGCCAGAGTGCTCAAAGGAGTTTAAAAGCCCCCCTGTTCCTGTGATCTGCCTCTGCCAGGCGAATCGATGCCCCCACAAACTGGCTGCAACAAGCAGGATTATGCTGTTCTTTTCGTTCTTGCTGTCGCGGCATAGGGCAGCCAACAAGCCGCTGCTGGATAGTCGAAGCTTCAGCTTGTCTTTGGCAAGTGGCTGTGCTTAGAACACCCAATTTTCAGAGCCAGCCATACAGCGCTGCGCGCAGAAAAGAGATCCAGCCTTGGCCAGGTGTTCGGCTCTTTGAATTTAGTCACTGATTCCCAAGCTTCGTATCGCTGCGGTGCCTTGGCTAGGCTCCGTACGAAGACCCCGAATTTCCGGCAGAGCCGTGGGGGCCAAAGACTCGCAGTTCATGTGAAGAAGCAATGTTCGGCGCCCTGAGGAAATCAATCTGTGGGCGCGAGGAGGTCTTGGGCCTTGGATTCGTAGTGGGACAGCAGAGGCTGCACCCTGCAGGATGCACTGAAATCTCCGAATGAGCCGCCTCAATGCCGTTGTGGCCAAGCTTCCACGAAGTCAGAGGCAGTCCAGACTTTGCAGCTGTTGTGTGACTGAGCCTGTGGAGCAGGTGCGGAAAGATGGTCCGACAAAGGAGCAGTCTGCAGTGTGATGTTGATACCGACAGCGAGTTCGTTCTTGTCTTTTGTGCAGGGTCGCCCGTATTGGCATTGCGAGGCCGGTGATAGTCTGATAGCCGTTTGATCTGCATGGTTCGCACCGCAGCGCCGCAGTGCCTCGCAGAAACGTCGTTGTGGTTTCTTCGCTTGGGCAGACTCAGATCATCGACGTCAGGATCTCAGTCTGTGCGACGAGTCGGGTCGAAGCCCGGGGACAACGTGGCAGGTCGCGAAAAGATCTGGTGGCAGCGCTTTCCGGAGTTCATGATCGTCAGCGACTTCGGTTTTCGTGCAGAGGCTCGGAGAGCTGTATATGTACATGCACATATATGTATATGTATATATATATACATATGCCACCCCCCCTCATGTACCCACGCTTTGTGCTTGAAATGTCTGGGATCGTCGTCGTGTCCCTACAAAGCTTTCCAATCTCCACTATTCTTGGTCATATGTGAAGTACACTAAAGTACAAATATGTTCTTCTATGCCAGCACCAAGTGTAGTTTCACTGTTACATTTGCCAATGATGCTGTTGCCGTGACCAGTGTCTTTACTACNTCTTTACTACGATGGTTATACTCACCGTTCTGATTGCTTCAGTAATACCAACCCAGCTACTTCTATATTTCCCCCTGTCTTACTATGTCTGAATTAAAACGTTCCTAGGTACATTATTCTTGTGGCTACTATTCACACTATTTTATACTAGCCCGACCTGTAAAAGTAAATGTATTAATTGTTGAGTCCAACGTTTATTCACATTTTGATAAAGTAT
>BGNK01008750.1:0-10044 GCA_003297005.1 Symbiodinium sp. clade A Y106 | reverse complement strand
GCTGTACTTACAATTCAACATGAAACTCTGTTTCAAAAATTGCTGACTAGCAAAAACTCAGAGTTTTTGCAATTGACTTCGGCTATAAAGCTTTGTCGTACAAGTACGAAAGCTTGCTTTTGGTTCGCCATCCCAAGCGAGCAGTTCTTTGATGACCTGTGGTTCGATCCTGCAACCGAACCACCTGAGGACATGCCCAGCTCCACAGTATGCAACGCCTCCAATGCCGCAGAAACCTCCATTCGGCTCAAAAGACGCATCAACAAACACATGCACGACGTCCCCCAAAGCACTGGAGATTTCCCTCTCAGGTCCATCCTCAAGCATCTCCAAGAGTTGCACGCAGGCTTCCGTGACTTCATTGCTCAATGCATGCGCCTGCTGCCTGCTGTGCTTGGCCAAAGCGTGCAAAGAAGACTTAGCCCGACGGCCGAAGAGCTGTCCCGAAGAAAACTGCAGCCTACCCCTCAATCTCTCCGATTCCTTTGGCGACATCTTCCCCGCTTCAAGGATACCTCTTAAAGCTCGGCTGAGCTCGCTTCTGCGTTTCTCCGTGTTGCGCACGAAGATTGTCCCTAAGTGAGCCTGCCTCAAGTCAAACAACACTCCTAGGACCTTGCAGCATGAGTCGTAGGGGCAGAGCTTGTCTGCAGACACATCCCACCCTAGTAGCCTAAAGAAAACCCAATGACAAGCTCGGCATGCCTGGCGGATCCTCCTTGCGTCAAGTGAAGGAAGTCGTCAAAGTACATCGACCACACAAGAGCCAAAAGCCTAACACTGACGCACCACAGCCCAAGGCCGCTTCGAATGAAGCCAGTGACACTCGCGATGGATCCGAAAGGTAGGACCCTTTGCTTGAAGATGAGCGGCTCCCCATGGGTCACACTGTAAATGACAAAGAAAGAGTCAAGCTCAAAAGACGAGTCATCAAGGGCCAATTGTTTGTAGGCAGCCTTCAAATCCCAGCATTTGGCAACTGTTTTCACCGTGCGGCCAGCCTTAAGGTGCTCACGCATCCATGCAGAGGCCATGGCCGCCACCACATCAAGATTATGCACAACGACCTTCTCGGTCTGAGTCACCGAAGCATTGACCATCGACCTCTTGTAGTCGTCAATAGGTCGCACACGCGGGTTTCCTTCCTCCGTCTCACCTTGGACTACCCCAAACCTACGAGTGAGCGTGGCTCCCTCAGGAAGCCTAGACGGATCGATGGGCCCCTCTATGAAACCCAGAGCAAGCTCTTTCATGGTTGCCTCCTCCACACCTTGGTCCACCTCCACAGAACCGGAGGACTTGCATTCTGCCAAGACTGCCTCTCTCGCCCTGCGGGCTCCCTCTCGCAGCAGTGGCACTGATTGTGAAGCAGGTCTGAAAGCGGACTTCAGCACCCCGGCCTCTGGGAGACGCCCGGTGAGGTTGAAGCCACTGACAATGTCGTCAACCAAGTTTGTGTCCCCGTGTCCGGCTGCAAGCCCCTCCTGAAGAGACACAGGCGCTTCTTATTCAAGACTAGTTTCCTATGCTCTGGGAACCTCTGCTTTAGCAAGTCTTCGTGCATTTGCAACTCTTGGGCCCACGCAATCCATTCTCGAAGTCTCTCAGTTCGCATTTTTGCTAGAGCATCCTCACTCATTTCCACATTTGCTTTGATGGCCAGCCTAAGATCCTCTGGAAGCAGACTGTCAAAATGGCAGGGATGCTTGGCCTCAAGGGCTTCTTGCAAGAACTCCTGTGGCTTATAATACACCCCAAAATCCACCTCACCTTCAAGAGACAGCTGATCGGCAGCCGGTGCATCATTGCGCCCCCATTGCACAGGGCTCGCAAGCTTGAGTCCTAAGCTAACCAGGCGGGCTCGGTCGTCCTCAGAAAGCTTATGCATGTCCCTGGGCGTAAACCCTACAATGACATCACGACGACCTGTCCAGGGGTCTGTGGCGTGCACATGCCTAGGATCAAAGATGCAGGGCCCTGCAGACACATCGAGAAGCGAACCCTGGCGGCTGGTCCCATCAATGGACCTGGCGACCGGCCCCACACCGTCAGCTACCCAGAGGTGCCCCCCCTTGAAGTCGGAGAGCGGCGCAATGAGGTTCACAGACCCCTCCTGGTTATGGGCGTCGGCATGTGGCTTCGCTTGCAGATTCCTGAAGAGTGCCACAGTGGCGAAGGTATGTTTTGCACTGAGCTGCGAGACATACTTAGCAAGACACCTGGTGACAGAAGGGAAGTCGGAAGTGGTCTTCCTGATTCCGGCCATGCTGCTAAAAATGTATGCACCCGTGATGAAGCACTTGGACTCTGAGTCACGGACCTGAGTTCTGTCACCGCGCTGCATGTCAGTGTCTGGCAAAAGATCTAAAATCTGAAGGATGTCCTGCTTAGCAACTGGTCTGCCTGACTGAACCACCACCTCGGCAAAATTCTCGGCTGAGTGCATCTTGCAATCTACCGACGGATCAGACGACGAGGCAAATTTCTCCGCAGGGTGAATCTTGCTATCTACCGACGGATCAGACGACGAGGCAAATTTCTCTGAAGGGTGAATCTTGCTATCTACCGCCGGATCAGAAGACGCGGCATATTCCCTGGCAACAGGAGCAGGAGGCTCCTCGGTCGCGCTGGCAACACTGGGAGCAAGGCCATGGGAACCAAAAACCCCTACATCACCCAAAGACTCCAGATCCGAAGAAGCACCCGCAACACCCCCAGGAAAGACAGCTCGAAGGACCTTGGACCCGGCGGGGATGGCGGCCACCGGCGGGTGGCTAACACAGTAGGCCGGAAGGGGCAGGCTTGCACGCAACTTGTTGCCTTCTTGCAGAAAAGGCCGGCTGAACTCAGGAAGCGGCCCACGGACCTTCACGAAAGTGCGAAACTCAGGCACCAAAGGCGGCACCTTCTTCCGCACCTGGATTCCAGCATAGGCTCGGCAGGCCCGAATCATGTCATCAAGAAATTCAAGTCGGTCGGCCGGCAACTTGACGCCCCACCGAAGCAGCTGTTCCCGAACAGCATGAGCGATGGCACGGGCGAGGGCCCACGGGTAGGCGAGGGCAGATGCCCCTCGGGAGGGCTCATGCAGGTGGGCCTGGTCACATTGACGGTCTAACGCATGAAAGGTGCCAAGGTTATGCACCAGCAAAGAACGGCGAAAACTGGCATGCCCGAACATACACTGATCCAAAGTAGTGCAGAGGTGCGGCACGTTCTCGAAGAAATCACCCCAGGAGGGCATGTCCCACATGAAGCTGTTCGCAGGGGCTTCACAAGAAAATAAAATTCGCTGGTCTTGGCAAAAACGGCAGACCTCAGCACAAAATTTAAAAATGCTGTTCTCACGCTGCACACGATTATGCAGAGCCGCAGGCAATTCAGACAACCCGTCCGGATGCTCACTGCTGCGCACAACAGGTGGGGCCCCAGGCCATTGCCTGGCTCTCGCCCGGCCAGCAGTCGTGCTGGGGGGCGACAAGTGCACAAAACACAAATTCTTTTCACGAAGGAGATCCCACAAGTGAGCTTGCCCAGCCGAAGAGCTTAAGTCAAGGCGAATGAGAGGAGCAGCATGCCGCTCACTAAAATTATCAACGCCAAAACCCTGCAGGCCCAGCTGCTTTAAACAAGCACTCAAGCGACCAGAACCGGAACAAATCTCCAACGTGAGTAGCGAGCCCGCACACTGTCCATGAAACCGATGTCCCGGAGAGGGCAGCGCAGGCTCCTGCACGCATCGAGGTAGCGGCGCTAGTCAAGAATGCTGAGTCAAGGAATGCGGCTTCTGGCAACCGGGCTCGGCACACAAGTGTAATCCCTTGGGGCAGGCCTGCCCGGGTTTGGCAAGGTCACAGCCCTTGGCTAAATTGAAGTCCCAGCACAGCCTCTTGCCACGAGCGGTCGACCAAGATTTGCCGATAAGCTCCTTGGGGGCTCGAGGGCCCTTGCCGCCCTTCCAGACACGATCTGCACCAGACTTCTTGCCTCCACCCTTAGCTCCTCGGCGAGTCTGATCAAACTTTCGTTTGGGAGCGCTGGAATCGGCATCCGAGGCGGCGGCAGACCGGCCAAGAGCAAGTGGAAGCAAATGAAAAGACACCGACGGATCTAGCACAATTTGTTTGATGGCATTGTCGAGCGGCAGGGTGCCGTCAGGTTCTCGGCGTATGCCTTTAAGGGTCTCGGCAATGCGTGTGAAGGCAGCCCGGTCGGCCCTCAACACCTGTGCAGTTGATATGCTAGCATACCCCGGCGGGGGGGGTTCCTGCAACCTTTGAATCAAGTAGTGATGGTATCCATTCATGGCATTGTATGAACTGGCTCCGGCGAGGTCGAAAGCCAGAGCCCGGCGTCGAAACGCTTGCGTGAGCTCTAGCTCGCTGCGCGTCTCACACTTCAACCCCGAGGATTTATCCTGAACCACCACACCACTTTTGGCATCAAGAGAAAGCTCCTTGCGAAGCTTCCGTTGCTGCAGCTCGGACTGCCTGGTAGCAAAACGCTCAGGATGATGATACAGTACGGTGTTCTGCTGTATCATGGCATGTACCAGATTGTAGCTCTCATAGCTGCATTCTTCATCTCCTGAGTGAGTGAGCCCAGTGAGGCGCTTTCGTTGCTCAAGGATCCGAGTGTCACGCTCGGCAGCAGCCATAGGCACAGCAGAGGAGTCATCCCCTCGATCAACACGATTCTTCAACTCAGCAACCACCAAAGTCTGCGATTCAAAAATTAACTCTTTGGCAGAAGCAAGGCTCCCAATAGTCAGTCCTCCCCCGAAAAGGGTGTTCACCTGATCGTCCGTCGGGTTCTGGCCCGGCGGACATGCTGCAAAAGCGAGCTTCGCTAGGCAAGAAATCCCATGGTCAATCAGCTTCCTGACTTCTTCACCAGTCAAGCCGACCTCACTGGCGCGCACGCGAAATGCAGCCTCACTCCGAGTGAGAGACTGGGCAGAAGCCATGGGGCGAAGCGTGTCAAAAACCAGTATCAAAAGACTGGAAAGCAACAGAATTCAGCCAACACACTGAATGTAGACATGTTCATTGCCCGTCACTCTTCACACGAAGGTGGATCACACGATCTGGGCGGCAGATGGCAGCAGCGAGCATGCTTTCCTCATGTTCCATAGCATCCTTTGGCACACGCCAAAGGTGAGTGCACACGCACGGCATTTCCTTCAATCACAAGGGCTCGCTGCAGCTCACCGGGGCCGCCTTGCAGCTTCAAGAGCCGACACAAGTCCGCCGACATCCCTGATCGGCTTGTTGTGCTTGCACTGCTTGCACATCCGCACTTCCGGGAATACTGCAAAGGTAGTAGCCTTATGATCAGAGGTCACCTTTCGGCCACAATTAAAAGTCTCGGCCGAGGACCCAGCAGTCCGAACATGTACAGTCAATGTGCGCTTGTGCCCGAAAAACTCAAAACTGGGGTTCCAAGAGGCCACACGGCCCTGTTCCCCAAAGTTCTGTGCCCTTTCGGTGACCTCATTCTCAGGTCCTTCACTCTCTCCACTATCACTGGAGGATGACGAAGAGGACTCATCACTCCCTTCATTAGGGGCCGGCTGATGCACAGGAGCTGGAGAGGCTTCCAATTCGTCATTTGGCGAAGGACCCAGGACCAAGTCGTCCGGGGCTCCAGGAACAGTACTCTCGCGAGTCTCTCCCGGCCACAGGTCATCTCCCAGAGCACCCATCGCGCCTTCACCGGCATCTTCCCAAGAGTTAGTCGCCGAAGTCACACCGGACTCCTGGGTAGCCAAATCTCCCTGCGCACCGGTCTCCTCGCACGGGGATGTTTGTGCAGGTGGATTCATGAATCGGCCAGACCTGGACACGTCAGGCGCGAAGGAACCTATGCGAACTTGTCGGAGCATTTCCTCATACTCAAGCAATGCCGGTGCCAGCACATCACGGGCATAAGTATCGAGGCTTTTGCCGCCAGTGCTGTGATGCCCAAGCAAGGTCCGGATGTATTTGTCCATCCCCCACTTGGCAGCCCATGAAAGAGTTGTATGTTTCAAGCTATGCGAAGAAATCTCAGACACATCGAAACCTCCGCGCTCAAGAATGCTCCGAAGCCAGGCTGATAGCTCCTCAGAGGTGACAGACCTTGACATCCAGCCTCCATCAACCAATGGCGCAGGCAAAACTGGCCCTTTCTCCCGAGGGAAATTCAGGCCACACTCAGCCGCTGTCTGGACCCATATAGGCCCCCAAGCTATGGATCCCAAACCGTTCGCGGGTGCAATCAGAGGCATGGGTACCGCCTGTTGCGCGGTTTGGCGAGCAGTCTTGTGATTCCTCGTCACACACTCGACGAAACCCTTGCCTGACTCCCTGATGTCCTGAAGGTCGAGATCCCAGAGCTCACAAACCTTTAAGTCGCTGGCCCGGCTCCGCGAATAGATCGCGAAAAGGCACACACCCGAAGCGTACCTATCGATCAAGCCGTTGGAGCAGTCACCGAGGAAGGACTCCAACCACTTAACCTGTGCCACCGTCAGCGGCAGCCTCGACTTCTTGCACTGACGGTTGAGATCCAAGAAACTGACCAATCCTTTAGCCCAAGGACTCCAGACCGGCCGGTCTGAACTAGCGCTGATGCCTACCACATACAAGCAGAAGTTCACCGCTTCAGAGAAACCCCGGAGTGTGCTCACGGGCTTGCCAGCATCTCGAAGGAATCTGAGGTACTCATCCACAATTGCGCCCTCAAAGGGAATGGGTGACCGGAAAGGGTGATTCTCCCGGCACCAAGAGAAGTATTTTAGGATACTGTTGGCCCTCTTGAGCACTGTATTCACGGACTTCTTGCCAAACAACTCTCGAACAATCTGCATGCACTTCACGACATCTTCGGTGGGCAGGGAGGCCCCAACCAAGGATGCGGACGGTGTCTCAGCCAGAATCACCAGCCACCTTTCAATGGCTCTGTCCCAGGACCGAACTTCCTTCTGAGTATCCGGCTCCTTGACTTGAAAGTTAACGGCCTTAAGAAAAAGCTGATCCACAGGTGCAACTTTGACCCTCTTGGTTGCCCTATCCACAGTCGATTCAGCAGCTTCCAACGAAGGTGGCATAGGCAATAAAGCCCTGGCTTCAAGCTTTGGCAGTAAGCTGTCCGACCCAAAGAGGAGGCTCATACCCCGAATTTCCAAAGGTAGCTTGAAATCGAGCTGAGGCATTCCATGACTCTGCGATGCATTCCTCAGAGCGCTCGACAAAGCCTGACTATCAAAGCAATCTTGTCGAACATCTGCGAGAGGATTCGCACCCATTGGCTGAGAGCTTTTGGCAGTAACTTCATGCTTCGCATCGGAGCTCTCAGCCGGCATCCCCACGGAATCAGGTGCCGAGCTCTGCGCAAGCTTGCCCATCGTTGCTCCCGTCTTGCGCGGCAGCAGAAGCAAGATGAACTCCTCGCCCAAGCAGAGCAGTATGCCCAGCAGCACAATATGCATCAATTGTATCGTATCATCCGCTTGATGGCACCGAAGCAAAGGTATCGAAAGGTGCAACTGTACGGACGGGAAGGTCAAATGCTCAGTCGTGATCAGGAAGTAGAGGAATTCAGGGAGCACTTTGGCAAGGTTTTTTGCGGCGATGATTTCCACGACATCGTGCGAACAGCTGAATGTCCTGACCCCTTCACCTCTGACGAACTCAAATCTGCCTTCTCTCATATTCCGGTATGTAAGCCTACGCCGTCACACATGGCGCTCTCCCGCAAAGGCTCATGGCCCGGATGGCTGCAGGGTTGCAATGTTCAAACAGCTGGATGTGGCGCAATGCGAAATCTTGGAAAGTTCAAACACAGGTTGAGCGCTCCGTGTCAATGGACGGTGAAGCCTTCCCTTGGTCAAGGCCTTCAAGCAACACAGGACACAAATTGGAGCAGGACACAAATTTTCTTCTTTTGTAAATCGGAGGCTCCCACTGCGCTTCGACCGCGCCCTGCAGTCCGAACTGTGGCTGTGGGAGCGCCTCGCACTTCCGAGGCTGCAAAGAGCTCGACAAATGCAAATTCATTTGTCAACATCAATCGCACCTGGAATGACATCTGAAAAAGCCTGGACCTGTCTGGCGTGCTGATCCTGGACCAGTACATGGCGGCCGGCGGTGAGTCGGTCTTCGAGCGCATCTACATCTTCAGCCCCTCGATCGAAATCGACGATGCCTGAAGCCTGTGAAGCACTTCATCGAGCACGACATGGGCGTGAACACCGACCGGGAGCAGGTCTACTTCGACAAGTGGGACGAGGCGGCCCTGCGCGGCAGCAGAAGAAGATCACCCGAAAAACGAAAGAATTAGGCTTCAAAAAGCTCTACCAGATCCTGATCGTGATCGACGACTTCGCGGATCAGCCGGAGCTCCACCGCCGCACCGGCGACGGGGCCCTGGACACGTTCTTCATCCACGGCCGCCACATGCAGATCTCGACCTGGGTCTCCTCCCAGAAGCTCCGGCTCATCAGCGCCGCCGTGCGGGTGAACATGCAGTTCATGTGCGTCTGGCGCCTCCGCAACCAGCTGGAGCTGGAAGCCGTGCTGGAGGCTCTGGACTGAGATCTTTCGCGACTTGAGTGCCTCTCGGCGTGCTGAATTGTGCGGGCCATGCAGTGTTACGGCTGCTACTCGTGCCGTGCCTTTCTGCTCTCGCAAGCGGTCGTTGTGGGCGAGCTCCCGTCATGATGATTGCTTAGCCCAAATCTTAGGCCTAGCTGGCCGCGTGGACGATCTCGAGGATTTTACGGATGCCTGGTGGGGCCCGATTGCGGTCGGTCCCTTGCGAGGCACCTAAAGCGTCTCGAAAATCTTGTCGTGATGCCTGCTGCGGCCCCCCTCCGAGGTTGGACGGCCCGCGGCCCGCGCTTGAGGATCTTGATTTTCTTTCGGCTCGTGCGATGGCTCGAGCCTGACATGTCAGCGAACTCGTGGGGACATTAGGAAATCCGAGACATGTGCATGTTGGAAAAGGAAAAGACATCATGATGACATGTAGGGAAAATCATGTGATAAAATCAAGCAAAGCATGTTTGTTTATAGACGGAAAACCGCTCGATTGCCTCGCTACCCCACCCAAACAAAGGTATATCAACTTCGTTGACGCTGACCTTCTTTGTTTGGGGGTTTTCCGAAAGGCTCGCGAAGGAGCGCGGAAAGGGCGAAGCCCATAAAGGAAAAGATTGACATGCACAGACACTCGGACATACACGAAGATTGTTTTCACAGTCGGGGCATGCATCGATCTTGGTTTGGATTTCGAATAGCTCTACAAAGGACACTGTTGCAGCCCCTTGGGGGCACGAATGCACTTTTCGAAAGGACCGGCCGAAAGTCCCCCTGAGACCTCGGACACTGATCCTTTGCAGATGCTAAGTCCAGAAGATGTGCAGGCCCATCGTCCCGGTGACTCGAAACGTTGGCTAGCGGGTCAAAGGCAGCCAATCCGGAGGCAGAAGCAAGTCACCGGCGTAGTGGCCATTTTTCGAGATCCACACACTCCTTCGCCCTCCCCCTTGAGGGGAGGTCTGCAGGTTGGATGCCGACGACACGCGCTCTATCCACGCATTGTGTGAATGGTCGGAGTCCCAGCTGTGAAATGGTAAGATAAAGTCTGCATGGAAGGCACACTCGACACCGCCTTTATCAAGGCATACCGTCGTCCAGACATTTCCCAGCCAGTTTGATCACAACGACACAGTCCAGATCTTGCAACCGAAGATAGAAGAAAATGAAGAATTAAGCCCTGAAGATTTGCACTCGTCGATAACTCTCGGCTTGGCCTTGGAGCCCCGAAGCAGAACGAAACGAGGGGTTGCCACCCAGTCTGACCGGCCCAATGCCTTCGTGACTTTGGCGTCAGAGTGATAAGGACCAGAAAGATTCGCAACTTCTGAGAGGCCCACGGGTATCTTCACCTGAGGGCCTGTGCGTTGAAGCTGTTTTCTTTTCACCTTTTCAACCCCTATTTCGGAGCCCACAAACCTGGATGCGGCAGATTGCTGCGGTTGCCAGTCGACACTGCTGCAAC
>BGNK01008739.1:0-10094 GCA_003297005.1 Symbiodinium sp. clade A Y106 | reverse complement strand
GGGGGGGGGGGGGGGTAAATTCTAGTACGCTTGAAATAAGGACTAGGAATGAACATTAATGCCAATAATATTTCGAATTTCGGTTCAGGGTTTCGCCACTCATTGCTCTGACGAAACTGTCAAGGGGGCGTACACGGCCGGAACGACCCATGGAGGTACCGGATGCTTCGGCAGTCTAAGACAGGGGGCCTCCTGGGGTATATTATGAACTCAAACATACAAAAGCACATATTATATATATATGTATATATATATATATATACACATACATGTATACTATTTGTTTATATAATAAGGACGATGACGCAGCTATTCCTAATTCTTTAGAGCCAAGGCTCCATACTACGTGCCACACGTGGCTTGGTCAATATACGCAGGGAAATTGAAAGGCTACACTTCCAGAGCAAAATTTCAGATTATGTGCCGAGACAGCATTGCATGATACGAGATATAGTATAGAGTATAGAGAAAAGTATAGAGAACTACAAGACTTCCGGATCACATTGTAGCAGGAAGAGGCAGCCGAATAGGCATGCCGCGTTTAGCATGAACAGTTGAAACCGTTGGTAGTCATCATCCACTAGCAGCGGCCGAGAAATGATGTGCCTACAAAGCACAAGGCGTTTTAAATATCAAGCATAACACCATACGTTCTCTTGATTCACCTTCAGGCTCTTGTCCTGAGAAGTCTTCTTCATGTATTAGAACCAGGATTTTCTGTTAGAGGGGCGGGTATGCTTTATCATAATTAGACATCCCTGGAATATTGAGGAATAGCATTGGTAACTAGTCAGATTTCCTGCGTCTCGATGTTCGATACCAGTCCTGGGGCGTTCAACTCTGGGATTCCGGAGCTGCAGCTGCCGAATGAAGTAGCGTCATACTATCGGGGCCTTGATGATAACACTACGTGCTAGGCATAGTCTAGTATTAGCTGTAACTACACGAAGGAACTCTAATGAACAATCTTGCGACTTGTCATACTTCTACACTAACCTTCAATCATCACCATCCACTGGATTGAAATCCTTTTCCTCCCAGAACCTACACCACGATCCTATAATTCCCAAACTGTGGAAGTAAAGATTCCCAAGACCCGAAATCCGGAAGCACAAACCCCAAAAGCCAACATTCGAAGCCAGAAACCGCAAGAAGCCTTGAAGTAAAACAAGAATACACACTTCCGCCCGAGGCACAGGGGCCGGGTGGCTGCACCAATGCATTCATCGCGATACTTCTGCCATCGCTAGCAACAGCCCATGAAGGATTTTTCGAACCGGCCCAATCGGGTTGTGGAGTCCGAGTAGATAATGGTATTCGGACCCACTCGGGGTTTTGGAGTTTTGGATCGTCTAGTTAGTCTGGCTATATCGGGGCTACTATACGGGGATAGTGTTACACGAGTTACTAAACCTCTGTACTACTACGTGTCTGAGACGAGACAGCCGATTCATGGCGACTTGCGGTTGGTAAGGCTTATCACTCTCGCCGAGGTCCCTGTGCCCTGGGTCTGTCAAACCCTCAGGAAGCAGTGACCACGTGGCTACCACTCCAAAATCCTCAAGAACCGAAAAAAGGATGGCTGGAACGGCTGGAACACATCTCCCCAACGATTGCTGACCAGAACGTTCGGGTGAAAGAAAACTCGTCAAACCCGAACGCCATTCTACCCTAAGTGCCATGGATCCGTGCTCACGGGCTGGTCTTGTCAGAATGTAAAAATCCAAGTCACTGCAACGAAACAGTGCTACAGGCTGCAGTGCTGCAGCCAAGGGCCTTCTACAGACTCGGAACCGTAGAAAGCACTGGTTCTGGAACTTTGTGCTAGAAAGCCGGGCTTTCAGCTCTCTGATAAACCCTTAGTCTAATTGAATAATTCGGCTTGTGCGACGTGGCTGCCCTGCTTGTGGTTTTCCGGGGTGCGGGTATTGAATTGAGGAATCTCAGCACAGACCACAAACCTGCATGCTTTTCCCGCCTTCAAGCGGTCATGCTGGAAGTCTGAGTGTGGCACAATGTGTCAGCGGACATACTGCAGCCTGACATAGTCTGACGGCTCTCCCACCGCATCGGCTTTCAACAAAAGCCGACACTTAGGAAGACAACATATGTCCAGATGCTCTGTGGTGCTTAGTACCCAAGTGCTGCAATTATTGCGGCCTTGGCATCTGTATGGAACCAGCCTAGCAGGCACGGCATCAATCAGGAATGGGCCTGAAAAGTGGTTTGGAACCAATTTCATGAAAATCTCCGGCCCGTGTCACATCGTAGTACATGTGCTGGAGTTCTTTGGCCTGGGAACACCCGCAGTGGTTTGCAAGAGGTTGCGCTGCGCCATCGGGCTCGTCGTTTGGAGGTCGGTGCTACTGGTTATGTCCACTCTAACTCAATAACACGGGTGATGGGGTTCTGCATGTTCTGCCCATTCGGAGTCCCTCTCTCGGGGTCCTGATAGTAAGGAGGCAGCTGTTTCGGCTCATTTCTGAACTAGACACTTACACATCTCTTCGGATCGATCATTCAATCCACCGATCCCTCCGCCGAAGCACCTGTAACCCTGCGTTTGACTGCTTTTGAACACTCCGCCCTACCAACCTCCAACCCATGCGGAAGCATTGTAATTTGCCTTCCAGTTCCAGGTAACCTGGGTGCATCGAGGCACAATGAGTCGGCTGCACGATTTAATCCCCCTCGAACACTAAATCTGAAACTAAAAGCCTCTTGACGAAGCTGCACGTGCTGAATGACAGAAGCACCACACTCAGGCCTTTCAGATTTCAGCCCTAGACCCCACAACCCAAGCCTTGTGAGAAACAGGCAAGTTGCAGTCAGGAAGTCTTGCATCAGGAACTGGACCTGGGCGGTACTTAGGCACAACATGGGGATCTGCTTCACATGCACTGGACTAGACCTGAAACCTGAGCCCCAAAGCTGGCATAGAGGGTTTCTGCGCTCACACTCGGGCACTCCGAGCGAAGCATGGAGAATTTAGAGCCGTAGAGCTTCGAGAGTCTCGGCCCAATAACCCTGAAAGCAGAAGAGTTGTCTGTATCCTTGTATCAGGCCAGAGACTCAGACCTCAAACAACCGTATTCGGTCAGTAGTGCGACAGGCGTCAAGGCAGCATTAGGCTACGGCCACAGGCCTCTGCAACGCCGGTTTTACCTCAAATTGCCATGGCATGGGCTGAATCAGGGGTACATGGGAGTTTCCGAAATTTTGGGGTACCTTATTTTGGGGTCCTTACAATAAGGATCCTACTATTTAGGGTGCTATTTTAGGGTCCCCTATTTTCGGAAACTCCCAGATACCACTCTGAGACCCAGAAAAACACTCCGCACACCCCCGGCTACACCTGAGCTTCAGTCTCCGGGCCTCGGCCTGTTTTGCTTTTTTTCAGGGTCAGGAATTAGAGTTCAGAGTTTAGGGTTTAGGGTTGGAGGGTTTAGAGTTTTAGGGCTTTAGGTTTGAGTTCCGGGTTTTAGGTTTAGAGTTTGGGGTCGTTCAGGGCTTTAGGTTTAGGGTTTAGGGCCCTATATCAAACCCTCGCAACACCTTCATCAAACCGATCAGAACCCTGCAGTAAGCGCCCGGCTTCTGCGAGCTGACTGTCCGCGCCATCTTCGATCCAGAAGTTCACCAGGATGTTCGTCCGCTCATGGGCCTCGTCGACCGACCTCTTGTTCCATAAATCTCAGAAAACCCCAAAATGCATAGACCGCAAATCCAACTCTCCACAATATCGTGATGAAATTCTCATCCGTGATCTTGTGCTCAGAAAATGTGAGAGCCTGTTGCAGAACAGCAAGGATCCATGTCACGGAGGCAATGCACGGCAAGACACCAGTGCAGATGACGAGCCATCGAATAGTCAGCGAGTAATCGTAACGGCTTGTGTAACTTCTGCTCAGAACAAAGGCAATGCATACATGGACCAGGTTGGGATCCCTCAATGCCATCGTCGTTGGAGACCAAGAATGCTTTCTGGATCTGAATCAGCGTGCTATCGAAGAAGATCGCAACTCCGACTTTTAAACTGCAAGCAACTGAAAGGCTTCCAAATGCCCATCATACACACGAAGCGCAGAATCCCCCGGCAACCCGATGTGCCTTCACCGCCTTCGCCCAAGACAGATACTTTGCCAGTCTCGCCGAAGCAATGCTGCAGGGCCTCCAACGCCGAAGCGCCTGCTGTAAGGTCGCAGTCCTGAAGATCAAGAATCAAGACAGTATCGATGGCCCAAAGCCCTTGGCATTTAGGGACTTACTGCAGGGCTTGGGTGCAGAGTTCTTAAGCTTCACGGGTCACGGTCCTGAGTGACTCGATTATCTGGTAACTCTGGTACCAAGGCTGCTTCGGCCTCGCTACTGCGAGTCGCAGTAGTAGTGGCTGCAAAGGCCGAGATGCATAGAATCACCGGAAGCATATGGAAAGAATGTGGCAACTGTAAGAACGCGGCTGCTTTGAGCCACACGACAAAACGAAAGATCGACAAAGGAAACTGGCAGTCCGAAATCCCGAAGAGCACCCCAGGATCCTTCGTGCTGCATGCTGCTCCTGTCCCTGACCTCAATACAGCCTCTACCTAAGCCCCAAAAGTATGTAGAATAATAGCCTTTTATAGGATCTGGGCCATTATTTTACCTACTTTGGGGGGTCTAGGTCTAGGTACAAGGACATACTGCAACCCACCTTTTTCCCCCTGCGCGCTCTCCCTGCAGAACCGCGTGGCTTCTTGCACGGGTCATCCAACACTCGGGGTCAAAAGAACCCCGCACCGAGGATACGCTAATGATGATGGCAAGAATCGTTCATGCTGCTAGACACATATGCGGACATACATACATAAATACTCACAGGCACCCTGACAAACCAGCATCCGTCCATGCGTACATAAATACAACGTGCATTCCATACATTGCCTACGCTAAAGGCATGGCATACATAACAATCATAACATACTTTGCATGTAATACACACGAAACATGCAAAACTTGCAATGCACACCGTATACATGACATACATACATTACATGAACCCCATGCATCACATTGCATGAACAGAATACGCCACACGCAGAATAAACATGAACAAACTGCATCACATTGCACTACGTTATGTCACATTTAGCTTTACATTGACATTTACATTGACATTGGCGTTGGCATTTACATTGCATTGACATTGCGCCAAACTGCGTTGCATTGCATTACACTGATAAACATTGCATTGCATCGCATTGTATTCCATTATATCACATTGCACTACACTACACTACGCTGCACTACGTTTCGTTCCATCACAATGCATTGCATTATTTGCATACATCCATCCATCGCCTACATGCGTACATACATCATTACATACCTACATGCCTACATACATGTTTCATGCACTGTCACTGGGCCTAAGCCGCGTGAGGAAGCAGTTTGTGCAAGCTCGTGATGTCTTGACAGACCCTCCCGCTCTCCTTCGCTCTTTCTCTTTCTCTATGTCACTCGTCACTCGTCTTCTCATGATCTCGAGCTCTCTCTCTCTCTCTCTCTCCTTCCCTCCCTCAAAACCAAGACCCAGTCCTATGGATCTCGCATGGTCTGGTGGTACTTGAGGTCTTGCTACAAATCACGTAACCCCCTGTTGCGCATCAGGATTGGCGACGCGGTGATCGTGATCTTGAACGCTCGCGACCTGCATCAAAGGCGGTTTACGGTTCACTTCGGGTTTGCTTTGCATAATCCGAAGAACTCCAGACCAAATTTACCAAGAGATTTTGCCTTAAAAGGCCTTTTGACTGGGTTCCTACAACATCTCACCATCTCAGAAAACACAAAAAGTTTTCGTTAGTACTCCTTCTGCTGCTCTAAGTCTATGATTACGAGGACTACCAGGACCACGATGACGACTACAAGCAAGGCAGGACCGACAAAGACCACCACTCCGAGCACCAAAAACCAACACAACAGCCGCAAACCCTCTGCAACGCGGCCGTTGCTAAAGCCCACCGTCAGTCTGACATCAAAGTAGTTCGCGACGACTGAAAGGGTTCAGACCGGGTCAGCTCCCTTCAATTTGCATGAGCTGCAAGATTCGATTCGATCACCAAATCTCAAATCTTGAGACACGCTAAACACGCACAATCGCAAGCCCGGCTGAGAGGGAACCTGTCGCCGACGTCGCATTGCGCAAGGCACACCTCGGCTGGCTGCTGTTGGCGTTGGGCACGCGTGAATTTGAAGTTTGTTTAACAACTTAACAACCACCCTAAGCTCGAAACCCTCAAACCTTGATCTTGCTGTACTGCACATCTTAGAAGGTGACTGTATCGGCCAACAAACGCGGGCAGGGATCGAGGGGTTGCCAGGTGAACCATTGTTGAATGCTTTGTTGGCGAGGGGGGCCCGGGGGGGGGGGGGTTCGGAGTGGATTCAATTTTGCAACACTGTAACGGTGGCCTACACAGGTTTAGGGAAGGACGGAAGAAGCTAGCGATCAAAAATGTTGGTGTAAGTAAGTGTGTGCATGTGGCTGAGTGTCTCTGTGTCGGTGTTAGCCTGTGTACCTGTGCATGCTTCCGCCTCTGCAGTTGCGCACACAAGCGAAGGGTCACAAGTTCTGCCTGTGCACCCTCCGACCATGCAGGGACGTGCTAGCAGCTGTTTGAGCTCTGATCGGCGCACGCACCACACAGCAACACCGACTGTGCCTCGGCGCGATGTATGAAAGACGTCAGCGGCTAGGCTCTGTGACGAGATCAGCATCCATGTTATGGGCGGTTTCAGAGGCGGTCGTGTGTTTGTGAATCTTGCTGGAGCATTCGTTCTGGCCATGTGTCGCTATCATCACGACAATCGTTATTCCGCTTTGTCTTCATCTTAAGACTGTGATCAAGTCATGCTGTTCCTGATGATTAAACTCTAGGGTTGAGGCTAGACATGAGGATCACATAATGTAGGAACCTGATTAAGAAACCCTGGGTCTTTATTAAGGTTCCTTATATGAGTCCTACTATTTTGGGGTTATAGGCCCAGGGTTTCTTAATCAGGTTCCTACATTACAGCTACTAGTAGGGCAACTCCAGTCAGATGTGCTGACCCCAGTCGAGGAACACTGCCTACTCTGACTCTTCAAGTCGTCTGGAAGGAAGCCAAGGCGCATGGCGCGCAGCAGCGGCCATCGTGTGCGGCCCTTGTCCTTAAAGTCCGGATGGTTGCGGCTCAGCCAACACCTCGGCACTCCGGGTGTAGGGCTTATAGGATCCTGACCGGGCTAAAGCTTGCGACTGAAGGTTGGCCGAGCTGTTCGACGTTTTAATACATACCGACAGTGCATTCTTGTGAACGACTCTGGACAAGGAAGGTCTTACATGTAGTAGGATGAGTCGGATGAGCCTGTGTGCTGGCAGGAAACTTGGCGAAACTGAAGCCTGTCGTAACTTTAGTATTCCGTGAAGGCTTCCCCGGTAATTACCTCAAGGGTCCCAGGACTTGAAACCTCAGCCGTAAAGCAATGTTTACGCTTTAGGTGTACACGTGATTTGAAATTGTGGCGTTGATTTCCGGATTTGCGGTTTACGGTCATGGCAAACCCTGTGCGAAGCCAAAGGCCCGCGGCGGGGCTCCACCTAAGGCCCCCGGCATCTTGTGAACGCCGAAGGCATTGGGCTTCTCGGGTGAAAGGAGCTCCTTTGCAACGGACATGGCGGGGTTGCAGGGTGGAGAAGTCCGAAGGTGTAAACCCCTGGAGAGATTGCCTGAGTTGGCATTAAAATCGTGTTTCAAAGAACCTGAATCTATAATCCGCGACGCTGCATTCCCCAGTTCTCAGGCAATTTTACGGTTGAGTCTTGGGATTCTTGCAGCAATGCTCCAACACTTCCAAGGGGTTTGGATTTAAAGGTCCAGGGTCGTAGCGTGTTGGCACTGTCTTGGTAGGGTCTTGGTTTAGATTTTGAGGCTGTAGAGCTGAAGGTTAGGGTCAATTGAGGTCTGATCGAAAACCTCTGAACAATTTTGGTTCATACATTCCGGCCCGACAAAAAACAAATCCACAAACCAAAACCGCAATATGGAAACATTCCTTAGGGTTCCTGACTGTGGTGACACTGTTATACTGTAAAGGAGCCGGAAATCTTATTCTAGTCATTTAGAAGGTCCATACATTAGCCGACATGAACCGCTGGGCCCTCGGTTCGACGTCTGTTGTCCTATGCCACGGACAGAGGCCACATGAACTCCAAGTCCCAACCTTGGGTTTGGGTCTTCGGTTTAAGCCTTCGGGTTTCAGGTTGGCAAGCATAACGAGCCAATAAGAACTCAGATTGAAGTGACTTTCGAAAAATTCAGCTGATCAAGATGATATGATGCAGTGCTGAATTATGGTAAGTTGGAGCTTCCACCTAAAAAGGGCTGAAGACGGGCCCATCTTTGTATCATGTCTGAGGCAGAGCGCCAGCTCCACACCACTGCAGTCGAGGGGGAAGACCTGGGCCCACTTGACCGCGTGCATGCTTGTCAGGGTTCAGGGTTCAGAGGTTTCGGGTCTAGGGGTTCAGGGTTTAGGGTTTAAGGGTTTGGGGTTTAGGGGTTTAGGAGTTTAGGGTTTAGGGGTTTAGGCTTTAGGGGTTTAGGGGTTTAAGGATTACGACCTCGCAACTCGAACTTGCAAGACGAGGTCTCGGGTTCGAACTACTTTGACTGGTCGGGCACTGGAAGCTGGCAATCGGTGTTTAGGGTTTATGGTATCTGCACTTCTTGCTTTGGGACCTTCGCGTTTGCACTACATGCGCTCACTCTCGTGCTGACATTTTGGTAATGGCTCTTGTGTGCTACTGGGCGCCTTGACCTTCCATGTCGCAAAAATAGACCTCCGGATCCAAATCTAGTTGCTTAGGCCCTGTAATGCCATTGTAGTACCCGGTTTGTGGATGAAGGAGGTTCTGTATGCAGGGCACATAACTACTATGGCATGATACAAGTGCTGTATGTATGCATACACCACCTTCTCTACAGGCTGAAGTAAGAACAAAAGATGGCACAAAAGACCCCTCGCAGCACAGAAGGCGGCTATGCCAACACAGCGAGAGGAACCCCGGCACCACCGGGTGCGGCGTTGCCGCACCCCGGCTCAGGGGGGCGAAAGAATGGAGAGCAAGAAGAATCCTCGGCCCGAGGCCCTGCGTCCGGCGAATCCCCTCATATTGTTCTTGGCCACTGCTGCCAGGCAGTGGTATGCCGGAAAGCTCTGTAAATGCCCACACCTACTGGGGATCTGTTCGTGGCCTAGGCTTTGGGCTCTCACAGCTCGGACAAGGAAGATGAGGTCGCTCGGTTTAGACAGTCGGCTACAGATTTCGGCATGGGGGTTGGAGTGCAACTTTAGCAGCAACACTAAGACAGAACAGAGCTATATCAGGCACGAACTATGCCTGAACCCTCCCGTGAAGCTACTGCGTCTCAAGGCCCTCTGCGAACTCTTCCTGACAGAGCTAGCCCTAAATCACCAACCGAGGAAGTGCCTAGATTCTAGATAGTCAGTATCAGTGCACCTGTCTGCTAGTAGAAGCCAATCAAATTCGGCGAAGGAACAACCAACAAGTTGCAAAGCTAAACGGTAAAGGTTGTCCCCAAGCCTGCATTGCCGAACAAACTTTGCTGTCCGAAAACCCTCTGCGAACTCGTCTGACTCTAGAACCCGTACAGAACGGCAACAGAACCGGCCGAGCCAGAACGGAATCCAACGGGAGGTACGGAGACCAGGCTTTAGGCGTAAGGCTTTCGGGCTTAATGTTATCAAATGACGCGAGGGAAGTTATATGTTGTCAAGCATCCAGAACAACCTATATGTGTGTGGGCGATGCCTCCCGAAGGGCCACAACAACAAGGGACAAAGGGACTCGGGATGTAGTAGGCAGGCTTTAGGCTGAATAAGCTTTGAGGTGCACTATAGGGGCCGAAATAATTACCAATACTAGTTTTGGTGGATAGGCGGGTCACTTGTGACTTCTGTCGGGTGTCACCTGTGACTTCTCGAGAGGCGAGTCGCTTGTGACTTCTGTCGGGTGTCACCTGTGACTTCTCTAGCCAGCGAGTTTGCA
>BGNK01008732.1:0-10121 GCA_003297005.1 Symbiodinium sp. clade A Y106 | reverse complement strand
GCTATATAGGGTTTATAGGTTAGCCTACATCTTGAAGTCCGGGCGCCCGGCAGCTGGCAGATCAACGCCGTGCTCGCCATCCACCAGGGATACGTCTAGATAGGGTTAAAGGAATATGTGTATATATATATACAGATAGCGAAGGATATGTATAGTACGTGTTAAGTATACATAGATATATACGTATGCATAAAGGAATATGTACATATATATATATATACAGATAGCGAAGGATATGTATAGTACGTGTTAAGTATACATAGATATATACGTATGCATGGGCTTATAAGGATATGTATATATATATATATATTTATAAGGTTCGTATATGTTGGTCTGTAAGGGATTCAAAGGTTTATATAGGTTGCCATCTGTACGCAGCTGAAGTGGATGTGTGAGCTACCTGTGAGCCTGCGATCTCGAGGCCGTNAAAGGTTTATATAGGTTGCCATCTGTACGCAGCTGAAGTGGATGTGTGAGCTACCTGTGAGCCTGCGATCTCGAGGCCGTGCTGTGTGAGAAAGGGTAGGGTGCTGCTTCTTTGAGGTATAGACCTATAAAACCTTATAATCCCGAATGCCCATATATACGTTTCTTTCCAAGCAATCACAGACATCAGTGAAAGAGCGTTTTTTATTTCAGACAACACTTGTGAANTCTAGTTTAGAGTAGCTGAAACACAGCAAAAAGCCGAAGCAAAAATAAGCGGAACGAGCGGAAACCTCCAGCGGAATCGCCGAGAGCATTTATTATGCAGGCTTGGGTTTCGCAGGTAGGTTTTAAGATTTCAGAATAGGATTTGGGGCCCATAGGATTTGGGGCCCACCTGTGATCGGCCAAAATTCTGGTCGGAATAAGATTTCGGAATAAGATTTAGGCCCCAATTAGCGCCTAAATCCTATTCTTTAGGATTTCGCTTTAGGATTTGGGTTTTAGGATTTAGGTTTTAGGATTTCGGAATAAGATTTAGGGCCTACCTGTGCTGGGTCAAAATTCTAGTCAGAATAAGATTTAAGAATAGGATTTGGGCCTCAATTGGCGCCTAAATCCTATTCTTCAGGATTTCGCTTTAGGATTTGGGCTTTAAGATTTAGGTTTTAGGAATAGGATTTCAGAATAAGATTTAGGCTCCAATTAGCACCTAAATCCTATTTTTAGGATTTCGCTTTAGGATTTGGGTTTTAGGATTTAGGTTTTAGGATTTCGGAATAAGACTTGGGGCCCACCTATACTAGGCCAAAATTCTAGTCGGAATAGGATTTGGGCCTCAATTGGCGCCTATATCCTATTCTTTAGGATTTCGCTTTAGGATTTAGGTTTTAGGATATAGGTTTTAGGTTTTCGGAATAGGATTTGGGGCCCTCCTATACTGGGACAAAATTCTAGTCGGAATAGGTTTTGTCTTTGCTATCACCCGTCGAAACGACTGTAAATATTGCTACAGAATCGCGTCAGGTAACGACCGATCCAAAAAAAAGAGAGTTTAGGAAACTAAATCCTAAAAAGGCGGAGCTGGTTAAGGGCGGCAGCCGCCCGAGCGGCGCGGACGGGAGAAAAAAACTAACGCGGCCGACACAAGGCCCCAGTCTCCGTGCCTCCATGCGCGCTCCGAGGCCGATGAAATCGCATCGACCTGAAACGCCCAACCGGCGAGGGTACTCTCGCTGTGCCTTGCGCAAACCCTAAACCCTCAACCCTAATCTCATCCCAACTCCCAACTGAAACAACAGGCAATAACACGCACATCAGTGGCAGCATAGTTCGGCATCGGTGAGGCTGTAAGAAACCGTTCATGTGCATCTTCGGGTTTTATGCCACAACCCATCCCTTTTTGATCTTAACGATGCGATCAAAACTGGATATGGTGGAAGCCCAAATCTTGGAATGTGCAAACCCAAATTTCCTGCACAGTGTTTGGAGGAGATTTTGACCCATTCCAAGTTTCAAAAATTCCAAGTTTTTTGAATTCCAACTTTGGGGTGCATTCCAACTTTGGGTTCAGGTTTAAACTTGGAATTTACGTTCAATGGAAGGCTCAAGAGAGCACAACACCAAGTGAAAAGGAAAAGTGAAATTGCACACACATTTGAAAGCCATGATTTGGAAGCACCAAAAAAGGGTCAGAAGGGCGAAGTTGTAAAACACAGCAAATTTGAAAAGGAACCTTTCTTCAGAACACCAAAAAAGAAGGCGAAAAAAAACGCAACTGAAAGAGCAAATTTTGAGAAACTTCTATGTTCGGAAGCCAAAAGCACAAAGGGCGAACAGGCACCAAAAATTGAAGGGAGCAGTCTTGAGATCAAAAATTTGAGGGGATTGAGAGGAGCAGTTCCGAGACCAAAAATTTGAAAGGAGCAGTTCTGACACCTAAAATTTGAGGATTGACAGAAGCAGTTCCTGACACCAAAAATTTGAAAGAAGCAGTCCTGACACCAAAATTTGTGGGAATTGAGGAAAACAGTTCTAACAATTTGAAAACAGTTCTGAACACCCAAATTTTGAAGGAATTTGAGAGGACCACTCCTCTCAATTCCTTCAAATTTTTGGTGTTCAGAACTGCTCCCTTCAAATTGTCAGAACTGCTTTCCTCAATTCCCACAATTTTTGGTGTCAGACTGCTCCCTTCAATTTTTGGTGTCTGAACTGCTCCTTTCAAATTTTTGGTCTCAGGACTGCTTCTAACACCAAAAATTTGAAGCGGCAGTCCTGATACCCAAAATTGTGGGGAATTGAGGAAAGCAGTCCTAACACCAAAAATTTGTCCTGACAAAACACACACCAGACTTGAAAAAATTGTACAGAAGCAACTTCAAGAAACCAAATGGAATGGCCCAAAAATGCATTTTCAGCACCAAATGGGCTGCATTTCCAAAAAAAACGCAATCCAAGTTTGGGCATATTCCAACTTTGTTGTTTGCATTTCTTTGCGAATGCATCCTTTCCATTGCTTTGCGTAAAAATCCAAAGTGGTTGCGGCCCGTCACTGTTCATTCACGCGTTGTCAAATGAACTTTCAAGTGTTGCGATTCATCATTGTCACACCCCACACGTTGTCAAATAAACTTTGAATTGGTGTTGTCACGCCCCAGTCCGTCGTTGCACCCCACACGTTGTCAAATGAACTTTCAAGTGGTCGCGGTCCGTCGCCATTGCACCCCACATACTGTCCAATGATCGGAGTTTTTCGCACTTCCAGTGCTCAATTGGAACCCATTCCAGTTTTGGTTGCCTCCGGTTGACACATTCCAACTTTTGCAAAAATCGTTTTCAATGTTTTGCTCAGTGCTTTCAAATTGGCATTTTTTGCAGCGTCAATTTTGAAGCTGACATCAGCTTGTTTTAAGCATTTTTTTGGCGTCTTTTTTGTTATGGACTGCGTGGACTGCATTTTTTCCAAATTTTCAAAATGTTTCTGCCAAACGAACAATTTTTCTAAATTGGTCGTGTCATGGCAACTAAATTCATTTTTTTGGACGTTTGGTGTGCAAAAGTGCGAAAAGCACAAATTTGGAGTCGTGTGTGTTTTTTGAGTGGAGTTGGTGTTTCTTTCAAATTTTGGCTGCACTTGCTGCATGGCTGGAAAAAAATGCAATTCAGGCCGCCGAGATGCAATACCAACGTTTTCGTGTCACACCAAAGTTCTACCAACGCCGAAGAGCCCGAAGTGCACCAGCAACGCCGCCCAAGTGTAACACCAATCTCGGGATTACTATTGAAAATATCGAAAGTTGGAATCTATCCAGATGTCATCTGTTGAAGACTTTGGTTTAGTACTTTGTACACAAGTATGATCAGGAACCTTCTGGAACGAGCTTGCTACGTAATTGAGTATTTACAGCCCGTAATGGTATAATAATTAAGGTATGGTTCAGAGTCTGGTGGTGGTGGAAGCATCTCGGATAACTCTTGTGATCCTTCGGTGCCCTGTAAGATGTGGCTTATGTCTGAAATGACTGCCACTGCATCCCAGACCCTCGGAAGGATCTAGAAAGTAGATCCCCTGATTTGGGAACCTAACTNTAACTCTTGTGATCCTTCGGTGCCCTGTAAGATGTGGCTTATGTCTGAAATGACTGCCACTGCATCCCAGACCCTCGGAAGGATCTAGAAAGTAGATCCCCTGATTTGGGAACCTAACTACTAAAGGTTCTTTAGAGGAACCCCCCATACTTTAAAGGAACCCTAAACCCTAAAACCCTAAACCCTAGACTTCTAAACCCTAGACCCCCCGGGGATCTACTNGATTTGGGAACCTAACTACTAAAGGTTCTTTAGAGGAACCCCCCATACTTTAAAGGAACCCTAAACCCTAAAACCCTAAACCCTAGACTTCTAAACCCTAGACCCCCCGGGGATCTACTTTTTGGATCCTCCCTTAAGGAGTTTGTTCAAGGATGCCCAGTGACCTCGGTTTGAAGCCAGGGCTCCTTTTTTGCTATGGAGCAGCTTTATAGGGAACCAGAAAGGGGAGACCAAGGCATTTGTTTTGGGGAGGGCTTCGGTCCTGATTATTAGTTCACGTTGAAACGCGTGCTTTGACCCTGCAAAGCCTGTAACTTGACGAGCAAAAAAGGGTTTTGCTGCATCTGCCAAGCGAGAAACAATGGAAACAGCATGCAAACAAATGTAGCCCTGAACCAAAGTTTTGGTCATTTTCCTTCTTTGAACACGGTGAGACAAGAAGCAGTTTTCATGTGTTGGTTTTGCTCATGTGCATTTGCATTTGATTTTGTTGGACCGATGCGGTGGTGCAGAACAGCTTAACATCCAACAAAGAATACAGTACCTGTCATTACGGAACGAGCGCGACTCCCCTGTGCGATTGAGAACTGGCCACAAGGTTGATCGATCGTGTGGTGCAGGGAGTTTGCGCCTCCCGTGTTTGCCATTATGGAATACGACGATTCATGGCTGGCAGCAACACCAATGTTTGCAGTAACATGACGTGCTTCGCCTGGGGAACGTGATCGGGGACGGAGGAGATCTCACGCGATGTTCAGTCTAGCTCAAATGTCAAGCGTTGCAGGCCAATTGCGGTCTAGTCACAAACAAGCGACTACTAGGAACCGCACGGTGACAACGAAATGCGAAGGGCTGCAGGGGCAGCGGATTTGGCCATGCGAACCTGCAAGCCTTTGAAACTCAGCCTCAAGCATGATGAATGCGATTCACCCGTGCGATTTATCAGCTGCCCGCCTTGCTCGGCGGGGGGGGAGTTTGCGACTCGTTGCCGCCGTCCGCTTCTTGCGGAAGTCTCAATTGCCGGTAGCCGCCGTAGCCGTCGTCGCCGTTTGCCTGCCTTGGTTGGCGCGGGGAGTTTGCCTCCCCCTGGGCGCCCTGTCCGACTATGAAACTCATCCGCCGCACTAACAGTGAACGGANAGCTGAGGGTCTGTGGTGCCTGGTGCACCGCGCTTCACGGCCCGACCCGACCTGCTGCTTTTGGTGGTTCTTGCCAATCATCTGCAAACGATGTTGCTTGCTTCTGCAAAAAGTTTGCTGAATCTTGCGATCATCGCAATTGTTGCCAAAGGACGATTCCGAACGATTCATGGCCACCGCTGCAACCCACAATGTGTGCCACCGTTGAAGCCTTGCGCCAGCCGCCCTACCGCCGCTTGAGCCATGTTGTCGTTGCGCCGATGAATTTGCGATGCCGACTAAGCGACAAAGGATGCACTGAACGATGTTGACTACTCGTTGCCGCCGTCCGCTTCTTGCGGCAATCGCAATTGNAGCTGAGGGTCTGTGGTGCCTGGTGCACCGCGCTTCACGGCCCGACCCGACCTGCTGCTTTTGGTGGTTCTTGCCAATCATCTGCAAACGATGTTGCTTGCTTCTGCAAAAAGTTTGCTTCCGACGAAATTGAATCTTGCGATCATCGCAATTGTTGCCAAAGGACGATTCCGAACGACTCATGGCCACCGCTGCAACCCACAATGTGATGTACGCCTGCCACCGTTGAAGCCTTGCGCCAGCCGCCCTACCGGGGCTTGAGCCATGTTGTCGTTGCGCCGATGAATTTGCGATGCCGACTAAGCGACAAAGGATGCACTGAACGATGTTGACTACTCGTTGCCGCCGTCCGCTTCTTGCGGCAATCGCAATTGNGCTTGAGCCATGTTGTCGTTGCGCCGATGAATTTGCGATGCCGACTAAGCGACAAAGGATGCACTGAACGATGTTGACTACTCGTTGCCGCCGTCCGCTTCTTGCGGCAATCGCAATTGCCGGCAACTGACGATCGATGAACGACTCGGCCCTTAGGCACCGAAAGCCGCTGCCGCATCATCATCGTCCTGCTCACTCTTGAGCCGTCGCTGCCGTCGTCGTGGTAGCCGCCGTAGCCTTCGTCGCCGTCGCTGCAGTTGCACCGTCGTGGGCGCTCTAAACCCTAAACCCAAAACCCTATCATTTTTCGCAAAATCATTCACCTCAAATGAGTACATAACATTCTGTTTCGTAAGGGCCTGCAACAGAGTGAGTTGGAGGCTTTCGGTGCTACCGCTATATTGCACGTCTAGCTTTGGGCTGGGGCGGGGGCGGCAGGAGGGGCGGGCATGGGGGGAATGAAGTGCTCTTGATGCTTGGGGTGTGCTTTCCTCGGTGATGATGCTCTACGATGCCGATATGCTCTTGATGCGAAAAATCCGGGTTGTTTTGGCCCGGCGCAGGCCATTTTTGCCTGTGAGTTTTGATTATTGCTAGAAAATTCCCCTAAAGCCAATCTAGTATTTTCCCTAAACCCTATATTGTATATATCTATATTGATTTTGTTTTTTAAGGGCCACGGAAGGGGAGCCGCAGGCTCTTAGGCCCCTGGCCCTGGGGCTCCCAACCCCCAGTCGGTATATCACAGACTGGGGGTGGGAGCTCTTCTGTAACTAGATATAACAAAAATGGCCTCAACTTAATGCCGCGTAATTATAGAAATTGCTTATAGAAAAATGGGTGGACCCGGCCTGGTGAGGCCCTGGGCCACCCCCCGGCAAGCGGCACCGGGTTACAAAAACGCGCACGGGGCCTTNACTTAATGCCGCGTAATTATAGAAATTGCTTATAGAAAAATGGGTGGACCCGGCCTGGTGAGGCCCTGGGCCACCCCCCGGCAAGCGGCACCGGGTTACAAAAACGCGCACGGGGCCTTGTTTTAATCCAGTTTTAGTCTAGGCGGCATTAAGTTAGGAACCCTAAGCCCGTAAAAAATGAACTGATGCTCACTGTTGCTCGTATGGGTGGCAACAATTGCCTTGTCTCCCCGCTCCGTCCTCCCTCCTCCTGACATGCCCAATGCTAAAGTTGGAATCTGTGCGCACTGGACTGTGGAGCCTCGAAATAAGGGTGTGCATGTTCCTGTTTTGTGGCATGCACCATACAGGTAAACACCGAAGTCATAACAACAACGGCGGGCGAACCTTACCCCCTTAGAAAAGCGCGTTCTGACTCATTTGCAGAAGTCTTCACGAAGTGCTTTCCCCATTCAACCGTGGGATATTTTGGCAGGCTGCAAAGTCGATTCCGCATGTTCAGCGTTCACAACAAGTCATAACATTTCGTTCTTCCCGCATGAAACCGCGCCCGACACACAACATGGTTTACACATCGTATTGTGTGTCGGACCCCTAAGCGAGGCATTTGCAGTACTAAGTTGTACTACAACCCAGCACAATCCAGCCAGGACCTTGAACGAGGCACTTCCATTGCTAAACTTATTCAACCCAGCACAGGACCCCGAACGAGGCATTTGCGCTGCTAAAGTTGTACTACAACCAAGCACAACCCAGCCAGGACCACAAACGATGCATTTCCAGTACTAAACTTGAACTACAACCCAGCACAATCCAGCCAGGACCCCACACGGGAGTAGTTTTCTTCTTGAGAGCGCGGAATGTTCCGACCTAGCTTTCGCTTTCCCGAGGGGCTGCAGTGAGTTCGTGACATGCGTTCAACTTCCGTAGCGCATTACCACCTACCACCCCCACCCACGGTCACCCACTCACCACCCAGCGCCACCAGCGCCAGCCACCAGCACCACCGGCGCTGGCATATTTGGGCCCGTGCCACCCATCGTGGATCCAGTCTGGAGAGCGCGGACTATAAATCTCATGCTCGGCCCCAGCCTGTCTGACAGGCAGGGGCGACCGTCCGGCGGAGCGCGGACGTTAAAGGGCACGCGCAAGTACATCTGGGTGTCCGCTTTTCACCCAGCATCACTGCTTGCGGGTCCCATCATGCTTGCCTACTGCGTGGTGACACGCAGTAGGTCGTCGGGCGCCCCGCGACGTTAACTCGTGGCCCTCGATCCCGGGTGGAGGTTAAATCCCCGGGGGATCTCCCAGTCCGTTGCTGGAGCAAGCATGCACAACACCCTCCACCTGCATGGCGACGTGTCCCGTCGGCCGGCCTCCTAGTGGAGCGGCTAGGGGGCGGAGCCGGGCACGTCAACTACCATGCAGGCGGAGGTTGTGTGCATGTGCTCCAGCAACGGCCGTGGAGGCGCCCCCTGCATAAACAGAACTCTCGCCAATTTTTTGAAACGCGTTTTTCAACGCTGAAATGATCAAGTCGCGCCCTGCCTTCTCGTCGCGTTTTTGGGGTTTAGGATGTACAAAAAAAGCAAAAGCATTGAAAACAAGGATTTTCTGGTATACTCCTTCGGACAAAACCAACCTAATTCTTGGTTGGAGCGCCTCGTGAAGCCAGCGAATTTCCGTGAGCTACTTTTTTTAAGTCCTGTCGCTTCCCTTCGAAGCGAGTCCATTACGTTGGTGGCAGCTGACTGGCAAACGCAAGGTTGCTTCAACGCGCGGGGCCAAAATATGAACACCTCACCGCTCACAGCGATATTGTTGGCGTGATCGTACTACCGCCGCGTGACTGTAATACCCCCGCGGGCATGTACCACCGCCGAGTGAGCGCGCCAGTAATCGCAGCGCCGTAGAGCTGCACTACCCCCGCGCAAATGCAGTAGACTGCCGCGCGACGTATTGTAGCACACACACAGCGTGATGGTCGTGTCGCCGCGTGACTGTACTACCGTGGCATGATCGTGCTACCGCCGCGTGACTCTATAGTACCCACGCGGGATTGTACCACTGCCAAGTGAGCGCGCGAGTAATCGCAGCGCCGTAGACCTGCAGTACCCCCGCGTACCTGTATTGACGCGCGACGTTTGATAGCACCCACCTTTTGATGGTCGTGCACCCGCGTGACTGTAACACCGCGCCGTGACTGTTGTCCCGTGGCGTGATCGTATCACCGCCGCGTGACTCAAGTACCCCCGCAGGATTGTGTAAGGCGCTGCTATATGGTCGCCGAGTGCCCTGCGAGTTTCCGCACGCTGCGTTTTTTGGACAGCGCTATCCTTGGGAGCTCGTGGCATCGGGAACGGCAGCGAATTGGCTACATAATGGCTTTGTGGTTGTGCACACTTTGCTGTGTTATGCATGAAGGCTGCATACACATGTGTGTCTGTCTGTGAAGCCCGGGGAGTTTCTGGAGCTTTTGTGTGCATGTCACGGTTGACACATACATGAATGCCCGCGTTTGAGCGCTGTGTGGGCTTCCATCGACCAAGGATTCCCAGTCTTGTAGTCGTAGTTTCCTCCTGAAGCATCATGGACCATTTCGAGGTCTTGGGAGCGCAGCCCTCGCTAATTAGTTGCAGCAACATTCAGCAGGAGGAACGACGACTCGTGGCTCTCCGGGCATTATCGGGGCAGGAGCTCAAAGCTTTGTGGCGGCTTCGCATGCTCAGGCTGCATCCCGACAAAAGCAAGGTGGTGGATGGAGTGGCGGAAGCTTTGGCCATGCTTTCGGATGCAAGGGACGTTCTGTGCAATGACGTCAGCAGGGAGCAGTACTTAAACACATTGCTAGTGCAGCTCCAGCAACGCAAAACCTTGGCTAGCATTACGACGCCTACTCCCAAGCCCAGCACTGCCAACAAGCCTGAGAAGCCAACACCCGGGACCAGCTCTGACCCCAAGCCCAGCACTGCCGACAAGCCTGAGAAGCCAACACCCGGGACCAGCTCTGACGAAAAGGTCAGCTTTCAAAACGGCACGTTGCTTCCATTCCAACACCATTGGAAGGCCCAATATGCAGCCAAAAGTTACAGG
>BGNK01008730.1:0-10128 GCA_003297005.1 Symbiodinium sp. clade A Y106 | reverse complement strand
GTTCTAGCAGAGTACTGACTACAGCCGTGCGCCTGTAGGAAAAGGAGACTCCTGTGTGTCTGTGTTCCTGTACGCCTTGCGAGGGGATACACGCCCAGGTTACATCTCAAGGGGGGGGGGTGTCACAAGTTAACAGTTCTCTGGCACTTTGTGGGCAGGTTGGCGAGGTTGCTGAGGCCGAGCAAGAGCAAGGAGTGCAAGATCCAGGGGACGTTCCTTGGCCGCACGGTAAGTTTTGATGTGGTCTCCAGCTGTCGTCTTCTCTATCCGTCTTCCTGATAGGAAGATGACGACGACGTGAATAACAAGGCAATCCCTCTATGCCTTGGCGTGCGCTGTCCCGTCACACAGCGCTGCCACGCTGCATGTTGCATGCACTTGAGTTGCTATTGCCAGTGCGCAGCGCAGCCGGAGCCAGCCACAAAGAATGGCGAGGGCACCGAAGCCGTGGAGGCAGGGGTTTCAGACACTTTAAGCAAAGCTACAGCTGCGGATGCCATCGTAGCATCGCTGCAAGTTGCAGCTTGAGTCTAAGGCTCGACACCCATGAACATGAAATATTTAGGGGTTGGCCGTTTCCGTTTTGCCGATCA
Source organism: Symbiodinium sp. clade A Y106 (assembly GCA_003297005.1). NCBI lineage: Eukaryota > Dinophyceae > Suessiales > Symbiodiniaceae > Symbiodinium > Symbiodinium sp. clade A. The sequence goes on along the minus strand of BGNK01008730.1, from coordinate 9,535 downwards.
AGATGCAAGTCGCAGCCTGGGAGGGTGTCCAGGAACAGACCTTCACCCGCACTGCGCCGGAAGACGAGGAGGGAGCTCCGGTGATCAATGCTCCCCGGCACCGAAAGATCCGAAAGGTCACCTCATTGCAGCCTGCAGATAGATGCCCACGGAGCAGTGGAAGAGCTGAACCAAGGTATCACATCTCCCAACCAAGCTTGAGGAAAACGCGTCGAAGGAAACGATCGGCAAGGTGCGGTCTATCGTGGACGAGCTGATCGTCGTTCAGGGCGATGAAGATGGCAAGGACCTCCCAACTTTCCAAACCGATGCGGAATATCGTGCACTGAACTGCACGACAGGCTTTGGACCTGGGTTCCGTTGTGTGCCTGGCAGATGGACGGGTCCTCGGAGCGGTGGTGGCCAAGCTGAATTCAGCTGAATCTAATGAATCTAACGGACAACTGGATCCACTCTTCCTGCAGCCTGATCCTTTTGCCCCCCCTCAGTGCCTAAGTCAAATTGATGTGTGCGATGTGAAAACCGCCTGGGGATACAGCAGGTGGACGTCTTCGGACCTATCTCTGTGCCGCACTATCTCGTCTTGCCGGCCGACTCCCGCAAGAAGGTCTGCATCTTGCCAGGGCCAACACGCTGGGATCGCGACTTTCATCGGCACTCTCAGGACATGCCTGCTGTTGGTGATGCTGTGCTGGCCGCCACTGGCATGGAGGAGAAGCGGCGCAGACGTGGGGCGCGGGAGGGGTCCTGGCATTTCATGGACTTTTCAGGAGACCTCGTTCCTTTGTGACAGCGCCGATCTCTCAGCGCTGCGGAAGCAGCTGGGGGATGAAGGCAGCGACGACGACAGCGGCCGAGCTGCAGTTGCGACGAACAACTATAACGCCTTGAAGTCGTGAGTGTCCCTGCGCTCTCGACATTGTTCTGGAGGCGATCTTGTAGATGGCGAGGAGACGGAGAGTGAAGAGCCGGAGTACAGCTCGCTGGGAGCAGCTGCATTGGAAGCTGCTGTCCGGGGAAGTCTGGGCTGGAGCCTGAGATCTGTGAGATCGAGGTTTTGAGGTCTTGCGTGCAGCGCAATGCAGTGCGGTGCAGCGCCTGCTCTTGAAGGTGGGGTGTGGAAGGATCCGGAGGTGAAGCAGCGAGAGGTCGAAGCGACCTCCGCACCTCCCTGGAAAGCAAAGAGCAATCGGGAACGGTGGAATGATTGGAGGGAAGGCAGTGGTGAAGGAGCCAGAGTCAGAGCCAGGGGATCTTCCGTAGTGAGACATGATGTTGCCTCTTAGTTTTCCGGTCGAGGAGGTGGCTCGGCTCCGTCCAAGCCAGCGTCACGCCGGCCCGAGAGGATGCCACAATGGAAGCAAGCCAAGCAAGCGTATGTGAGTGTTACTGTCGGTCTACACCTCGCATGCCATGCGCGTCTTTGCATGTGCAGGCCGGCCTCTCGGCAAGATGAAGGTCAGTGGCGAGACACCTCCTGGACCAGTGGGCAGTGGAGGAGAGAATCGCGCGAGGCGGCCGTAGCCAGAGCTCGCAGTTTTGTCGAATCGTAGTGCGTCCTGAAGCAATCAGGGTGACTGGTCCGACGATTGGTCCAATGGCCGGTCCAAGGATCGGGCCAAAGACTGGTCCGGGCATTGGAACGACCGATCCAGCGACTGGTCCAACCACGAACGGGCGCCGCACCAAGCTCTAGGTCTCCACTTTAGGTCCTCGACACATCTGGTCCGGACTGCGGTGGCTTGAGTGCTGACAGGAGAGGTCTCAGCGGCGCGCGCCGCGCCGCGAGGGAGGCGAGAGCTTTCCACCGCCACCGCCCGTCCCAGGGCGGCCGGTCGCCACACCTGCACCGCTTGCACCGCCCCCACCCCCGCCCCCGCCGCGGCCACCGGCGCCGCCTCCATGGCACAAGCAGCGGCATTGGGAAGCGTCTTTGCTGTGGGGGTGGGTGTCGTGGNCCGCCCGTCCCAGGGCGGCCGGTCGCCACACCTGCACCGCCTGCACCGCCCCCACCACCACCCCCGCCGCCGCCACCTGCGCCGCCTTCATGGGACACGCAGCAGCATTTGGAAGTGTATCTGCTGTAGGGCTTGATCTTATGTGGCACCAATTCGCCACCAAGGACGATGGACGGGACGATCCAGGACGGGGCAGATATGCCCAGGGTGACTTGGATGCAGCAGGTAGTGCTTACAACAACAGATTTAATTGCCTTGTGTGGTCAGGTGACCGCGACTGGCGACCTGCAGACAAGCCACGGCCTTCGAAGAACCCTCGGCTCAGCCGCTCGGATTCACTTCCACTGCTAAGGTGCCTTGTGCAGAGCTTGCATAGCATCGGCGAAGTTCATGGATTGCTTGATGAGGTGAGTGATTCACCTGGGCCGATAAAGGAAAAGGGCGTGCTGCTTAACATAGCTGGACTTGTGGTCGCAGAGGGCTTGCACTCACAATTCGTTGAGAGAATGTAGTCGCATGTCACTTATGTCTGCCGAATCGGGCCCCCCACAGGTTCGAAATAGGTCTCGCAGAAACTCACCTTTCGGAAGTCAGTCATTTACGCCTTTGCTTCCGTATGTGTCTGATGCCGGCCCCCCGACTGAACTCGAATTTAAGAGGTTTCCTCTAACTCCGACTAACCGCCATGATGCTCAGCATCCGTGCAAGACTGGCAACTGGTTGATGAGCTCAACACGACCACTTGTCTCATGTTCCTCATGACCGGCAGGAGACCAACTATGCCAGCACAAATCCAACCAAAGAAGCCTGCGCGACCCATGTCTGGCCCGGCTTTGGCCAAAGATGCGAAAAACAAGATAGCAAAGCCAGCATCCCAGACGGACTGCTTTCTAGCTACACGCCTTTTGCCGCGTCGCCACTGCTCAGTGTCAGTGGAAGAGTACCCGCCCACGACAAACAAGCAGCCCTGACAAGCAGCATACACCGACAGACACGCACACTAAACACCAAGGTGTAGCAACAGAGTCAGACCTTTACCCAGCCAGCTATGCCAGCTGAGATCACGGTAGGTGGTCCATATGCTTTACACGTTAGTGCCAGTGCCAGTTTCAGCCGGAGAAAAGCTGCCCGCCATCCGCCATGCTTCCTCAGGCCGACGGAGGGGCGATGCACACGCAGCGCACAAACACACTAAGCACAAGCCGGCTCTTACTTGACAGGCTGCCGGCCCCGGCTCGTGGAATGGGTGCAGAGCGGAAGCAGCTCTCGGCAAAGAAGGCACTGGCTTTCATGTTCTCGTCGGTTCCAGCTGATGTGAGCCAGAGGCGCCCGATGAAGAGCAAGGCAAGGCAGCCGCTGCAAAGTGTCGTCAAGTGTTGCACAGAAGGGCTCCAGTGGCCTGTGCCAGCAAAAATCCAAACTTGGCATTTGGCCAGGATCCGGTGGCCTCTACGGCGCCGAACTGGTCTCGGAAAGGAAACGATTGAAGGATTTGGCGATAGGCTCGCTGAGTGGTTGAGGTGGACAAAGCCGTGGAAGATCCCGGAAAATGGTTAAAGGGTGTGGCCAGGCGAGTGGCGAGGGCAGCAGACGCTTCCGTTGCTTGATCCCGGAAGTGTGCAGGTGGCTGGAAACCTCCGAAGACACAGATCCGGCAACGCTCCAAGCTCCAGAGGAAGCTCCCGAAGCTTGTCTTCAGGCGCTTGTTCTCTGAGCCGTCTTAGCCACTCCGAGTTTCTGAGGTCCGGGTCTTCACGCTTTGCTGCGACGACTTCCGGCCAAGGCGATTGAAGGCTCCGCTGGTTCTCGCGTGGTACCCCCGGTGCCCCAGGCCCCGCCCTCTTGCGCAAAATTAGTTGGCCGTTCAAGGTGGCTAACAGTGCAGCTGCTGGGTTTAATGTTCCAGGCTGGGCCCTTGAACAACTGGACTTTGCGATCTTGAATCGAATCTCTCTCTTTTGTCATACTGGATGCAACTGCTGGTGCAGTGCTGGGAAATCAGGTGATTCTCTGGTTGGAGGTGGGGCGCAACCTCGAGGCCTTCGAAGTGCCTTGGCTGCATCGCCCGGCTTCTTCCGTTTAATCGCAACTTAACCACAGCATCCAATGGCACGCTTGCATCGCGAAGGATACCTTGGCCCAGAACTGTGCTCCTTCGCTTCAGCAGCATCGCTGCCCTTTTAAATCCTGAGGGTTGCCCGTCCTAAGAAGTTGTCCGCGACATGGCAGGCATGGCATTTGCCTTGGACCGGCCTGGAATCTGAGCTATTCTGGGCCTGCTACTCAGTCGGTACTCGGATATCTAGCGGAAAGCTTCCTCGTTCGGAGGAGCGACTCACATCCGTGCCTGCTCCAGGACCTTGAGCTTTCCGCCAGGCGAGAGCCAGGTGCCACCACCTCTGTCTCCGCACGGGGGACATCCCCGCAGAGTCTGTAAGTCAAGGTGAGAGCTGCGAGTTTCATGTGTTGTTGTCGATTGAGCATAAGCGAACTCTGCACCCGAACCAGAACTCAAGACACGATCGCTTTCCGGCCCAGCTCTGCTTTGATGCATCTCTCGCCCCGAAGCGTCGCGAACACGACGGTAGGGTCTGGTTTGAGATTGATCGCTCAAGCTGTGGATGCAATGCCATATCAGAGGGGCAAATCAGACACGGATGGTCTCTGAACTTCATTCCAATCTCGGCGGAGAAGAGCTACATTGCACGAACATGTTGGTGCTGCGCCATGCTCCACGCAGCTGCCAAACAGGCCCGGGCCAGGTGTTGCAAAGTGCAAGAGCCCTATACTCTACGTAGAACAAGGACGTCGTAGCTTGATGTAAGTTGCCGCCCCTTTCTGTTGCTGTTTTTGCTCACAGCTGAAAGAACATTCAACAGACGCTTGGAGATGCGGCCTGGGCCCAGGGGGCAAAGGCAAGCACTGGGAAAGCTTGCCTTTTGCCTTCCTCTTTGACCTGTTCAGATGTTTTTCTACATGTCAAAGAGCATTCGAGCACGCAGGCCATGGAAGTTCAAGTTGAGGCAATGCCAGGATGGGAGGCAATCAACGATATCTTGGTAAAGCAGCGCACAGTTACAGTGAGCAGGTGCCCAAGGGCTGTCTCGTCGGGGTGCGTCTTGGGGAAGCTCTGAAGCAGCGCCGGTTAGACGGCAGGTGCGAGTGCCTGCGCCGTGCGTTTAACGTCAGGTCTCTCGATGATGCATGTTACAGGTCTGCGACCAGCTATGTCTTCCCCAAGCTGGATGCCAAGAGGAGATTCGAAGCACCGTGTAAGTGCATATAACATCGGGCGGGCCATGTGCCATTGAGACGCAGGAGAGCGAGGATCGACATCTATCGGCATGTCTTGAGCCCCGGGTTGTTAAAGATACTGCAGCTTCATGCAGGCTTGGCTGTCAAGTGTGGAGTAGCTGAGGTCGGATCCTGCTCAGTGGAGGTCGACCCCAGCAGCTTGAACACAAATGAGGTGAACATACCATGCCCACGGCCCAGACATTTCACATTTGTTCGGCATGCCTTTGGTGGAAGTGCGGGGCGCGGCATAATGCGAAAATGTGCAGGTTCTGATCCATCTCTGCAGTCGGTTCAGTCGGTACGGTGCCAGCTCAGTTGATCGGTTTCCTCTGGCGGTGCCGGCGTGGCTGTTGGCAGGCTGAGAATCACTTCGCAAGCTGCGGGCTCTTCCTCGGAGGCCTGCATTGCATGCGTGGGTGGACATGGGTTCCGTGCCGCGGTGCCGCGCGGCCAGGAGCAGAGGCAGAGGCAGCAAGAGCAAGAGAGCAAGGAGAGCAATGGCCACGCCGCATGCGTGGATCAGTCTCCCAGAGCTGAGAGAACAGCGGAGCAGAGCGCAGAGCAAAGGAGTCTGCCTTGAACTACTTGGCGGCCCATGGCATCGAGCAAACACTTGCGGAATCTGTTCGGCAAATGCTGAGGCTCTGCTGCAGTGGCTCTTTGCGGTATCACCTTCTCTAGCGCTCCAAACTGGAGCCCGAAGTCTCAATTGAAGTCGTGTCAGTCATGTCATGTCATGTCTGTCAATCCACGCTCCGTGGCGGAGCGTGCACTGCCAAAGAAGCTTCTCCTGTATAGAGCAAACACCACCAACCAGTCCACAACCATACGCTGTACGCTCCCACCCAGACTCTCAGCACTTGGCACTGGCCGTGGAGCTATCCATGTCCTGTTTGTCTACGTTGGAAAGGTTCTAGATTCCAAAGGTGGGAGCCACACTTTTGATGTGCCTCCAGAGAGTTGCGTGACGGAAAGTGAACATATGTGTCTAGATGGTCCGGCGCGAACCAACACAAATGAATGCATGCATACATACGTATCCTCGAATGATATATATGTATGCACTTGCATATAGTCTTGCGTGCATACATAAATATACGCACACACACACACAGAGTCTCATAAACATGAATCGATCGAGCTGTTTCTTGCAGTTGCTTTGTTGCCAATTTGGGTTTGCGTGCTTCAGCCTCAAGACACGGTTGAGCAAGTCCACCTACTTGGGTCTATCGTGTGCAGTGTCTTTAGGCCTGTGGTGGTGTTGTTGTGTCGAATAACGACATGACGACTTGCTTCTTCGCGGCATGATCGACTCGAGCCGTGTGAGAGAGACAGAGCCTCAGGAAGACACGGCCAGAGGTCAGAAGCTAAGACTTGAGTACGCAGACCGTGGCATTTCGATCCCTTGTGATTTCATTGCATCCCCTGCAAGTGTCCTTGTCATTGTCGGCAGCTGCTTGTGTAAGAGGACCCCATTGGCTTCTTATGTGGCCATCTCCAGTCCTCCAGCTCCAAGCCGAAGGCACAAGGAAAGGGCTGCAAGATCCTGCATCTCGTCGCGAGTGCTTGGAGGCTCCGGAATGGACGGAGGTGGCCTCCTGGAGCACGGCCTTACCCTCTGCAGCCGCCACCGAGGTGGAGCGAAAACTTGGCAAGGCCAGGGGACCCCCAGACTACCACCCAGAATTCAAGGCTTTAGCAAACGGCGCCACTGAAGGAACTGATCCAGCTGGAGCGCGACCTCGCAGGCAAATGCACCAAATGCAGTATGGTTTCGGCAGGTTCCTGAAACACCACGCTCGCAGGACAGTATCTTCCGCTGCCATCCTCCAGGAGTTGGCCACTCATGCCTGAAGGCACCACACATTTGCCTCGTTTCGTGGCCTGCCGTCATCCGTCATCCTTCCGAGTAGGCATGCCAGTTTCCTGGAGCGAGAAGCTCCGCAAGGAGGGACTGCTCTTCGAGGCCAGAAGCTCGCAAATCAGGTATGTCGCGTTTGGGGTACGACCCTCTAAGTCTAAGTCTAAGTCGAGGTGTTTCACTTCAGAAACTCTTGAGAAAGTGTCTCTTGACATTTGGAAGGGGTTGTTTTTGTGGGGAGTTGGTGAGGCTTCAGAGCCGAGTGGCCGTGGCGTCTTCGTCTCGCACGGTGAGGAGCGAAGCGACGTGTGTCGCCACGAAGTTTCCATGAAAAGAAGCTGCCCAGCACTAAGGCTCTGCCCAGCACTGCCCCTGCTGCTGCTGCCGCCACAGCCGCTACTGCCTACTGTGTACTGCACAGCACCAACGCCGGCACCAAGACCAAGACCCACGCCCACACCCATGCCCACGCCCACGCCCACACCTACACCGACACCGACACCAACACCAACACGCTCACCAACACCCACGACGACAACGACGACATCGACGACAACAACAAAATCCACAACAACCGCCACGACGAAAACCAACAGCAACCACCACCAACAACAGCAACAACCACGGCGACGAGGACGACTACTGCGACTACTACTACTACGACGACGGCCACTACCACTACTACTACTACTACGACGACTACTACTGCGACCACTGCTGCTATCCAAATGATGAGCAGTGCTTCCCTCTCGGACCTTGCTTGCCAGGACTTCGCGCTTTGGCTCAACAACGCCAGCCATGTGACGCTCCTCGTGCGGCCTTGGAACGCGGCCGAGGCGCTATGCGTACTACTAAATGGCCTCCAACCCGGCCGGTGGCCAGAACGAGCCATCAAGGTCAAGTCTCCCTCATAGAAGAGTGTCTGGCAGGCCGAACGCTTGGCGCAGGTTCTGAAGCAGAAGCTGGGGGCCTGACGGTCTACACAAAGCATATTTACACAGGCCAATGGGCTGAATCCCGGAAGGGAGCGACCCTGCTAGGTCTTCCAGTCGTAGTTCAGTTTCCTTGAATGTAGGTTTCCCGAGGCACGACTGCCATTGAAGTTCTGTTCTGCTAAGCAGAACCAGCACAGAGAAACATCTAGAGATCCTGACGGGTCTTCTGTCGTGAGACTTGGTAAGATGTCGAACATGGCCCGGGGCACCCAGCAGGTTGCCTTTCCGATGGTAGACTGGGCTTCGTCTGCAGCTTCAGGCTGCCACAGCTTTGCCTGTGGCAGCCTGCACCGCGTGAATTGCTTTTCCTGTCGCTCGCAGCCCCGGTCCAAGCACAGCAGAAAGCCGCCGCACATCCTCCTTGTCCTCAGTTATTCCGGAAATGCCTTGCGCTCGCGACACTTGGACGCAAAAAGGGAGCGCGACAATGACGTGCACCGATACATCAACTCACAGAAGGACGCCCCGGTGATCGCAGCTTTGGGTGCAGCGGCTGCCATTGGCCTCGGCAGCGAGGCATTCGTGGCCTCCAAGCCCGTCCAGGTGCGCAACCGTGACCATAAATGTCTCAGCCATACCTGAAGGCAATGTTGCACTCATTGCTCATTGCTGTCAAAGGCTGAAAGCTCACCAGCCTTGAGGGGTGCCGGAGCTGCAGCCGCAGAGTCTACATCGTCTACCTGGGGAGGTTCAAGCAGGACAAGTTGCGGTCACGCTGCTGGCTGCAGTTGTCTCTTGTGTGACAATGAGAGTAGTCGAGGACCCTGGCCGCTGGGGCAGTGGCTACTGCTGCAGTGGTAGGGCGTGGAGCGCTGCTGCGTCGTCGAGCCACAGCTGTGGCTTGGCCAAATGCGTAGGGGGCCCCACGCCATTCCCTTGCAATCAGATTGGCACACAGGAGACTCCCAACCAACCGAGAAACCGAGCCGGCATTGCAAATCTGTCAGGTGAAGAAGAAGGGCGTGCGTGTGGTCGAGGGCAAGGACGCGAATGTGTGTGGTGATGCAGCCTGAAGTGGCAATTCCAGTGTAGTGGTGCGTAAAGATATTTACTTCAGGCCTCTCTCAAGATTTGTGCATCCGACTGAAAATATGCCTATTGTCGTGCACTTTCGATGTTCGGCTTCGTGAGGAGATCCCGTGGAACCTCTTCAGCCCCAAGGCGCCGTACCAAGGCAGCTGCTTGTCCAAGGAGACCATCACCAGCAAGACCCCTCTGGTGAACTGGGAGACGTGCCATGTGATCATGGACCACGGCGGCAAGGTGCCCTACATCGAGGGCCAGTCCATCGGCGTGATTGCGCCGGGCCCGGACAAGAAGGGCGAGACCCCAGCAAAGATCCGCTTGTACTCCATCGCCTCTTCCGCGCCCGGTGACGACGAGAGCAGCAAGACCGTGTCCCTGGTGGTGAAGCGCGTTGTGGA
>BGNK01008729.1:0-10136 GCA_003297005.1 Symbiodinium sp. clade A Y106 | reverse complement strand
ACAATAAAGCACCTCAGCAGAGCGATCGTCTCTTCACTCAGTCCATTCTCCTCCTCGGTGACACAGACAACCTTCAAGTTCTTGAAGGCCTCGGCAGCAACCTTCATGCCGGAATTCACTGAAGTGCAGAACTCAACCACGACCCAACGGTTCTTCTCAAGGTTCACCTCGTCAAGCTGGCGACTGAATCGCTCAAGCACGGACACAGCCAAAACTCTCCCAAGCATGCTGCACAGCACGATCTGATCAAAATCAAGGTCCTGCACCAACAGAGACTGACGCGGCAAGTACTCGACTATCCCAAGTCCCTCGTGGTGAATCTGCGGCTTTGCCAAAGCCTTTGTGAAAATGTCAGCTGGGTTCTCAGCTCCTCGAACCCAAGTCAAGGTAATGAGCTTGTCCTGAATGGCCGCCTGGGTCCAGCAAANTTGCCAAAGCCTTTGTGAAAATGTCAGCTGGGTTCTCAGCTCCTCGAACCCAAGTCAAGGTAATGAGCTTGTCCTGAATGGCCGCCTGGGTCCAGCAAACACGCAAATCAACATGCCTATCACGACGAAGCAAGCCATGCATGGATCCTATGTTGATGGCAGCTTGTGAGTCTGAGTAAACGGCAGGTGGAACGTTGCTGGTCCAAAACGGGCCATAGATATGCTGCACAAGAGCAACANGAGCAACAACTCCTACAGCCTCCTTCGCACCTTCTGTGATTGCGATCAACTCTGCTTCGGCTGAGCTCATTGCCACCGACGACTGCTGACGGGTGAAGGCTTTGATGGGGAAGCGATCGTCGAGAATAACACATCCCGACAGGGACTTCCGGTCGTTATTACGTTCCGGAGCCCAGTTCGAATCGACGTACGCTTCAACCCGACCAACACACTCCTCTGCCCTCCTCTGCACCCATCAACTGCTTCAAGTGGTCAACCGACATCAAGTATCGGAGAAAAGCACGCAAGCAGGTCTCATGCACAACAAGAGGTGTCGACTGGCCTCTGCTCAACACGCTGATGAAGTACGTGAGGTCAATCCTGGTTTGACCTCCCCAGCTGATCTTGCCTACCGCCGAGCGGTATACCTGGAAGCTGCCTCAGCCGAAAGTGGCTTCTGGCACTCAGGCTTGTCAAGGGCATCGTCGAGGATCTTCCGAAGGTCAGGTGGCGTAGGGGTGGCCTTATCTTGATTCCATACGCCTCGTACACTGCACTGAAGTACCCCTCTGGGAGCCCAAGCAGCAGTCCGTACTCAACCTTCTGGATCACTCTTTCTAGGAAATCAATCTTCTTATTTGTTGCATCATAAACCGCTTGCATGAAACTTGAGTGAATATAAAATTCCAAGCATATAAATGAATCCACTCCGGCAGAAATATATAAAAGGTTGAAAATAATATATAGGAAAAGTCGCACGGCGCAATCGTTTTGTCTTCAATGGGGATCGTCCACACTGCCTGAGGGTCAACCCCAATCAAGCAGCAGATGACAGCACCCATGAGACACCTGACACCAAGGAATCCTCGAGGCCGTCGACTATCAACCTGCTTGGGCCATCTGCCGGGTTACTGTGAGTAGGCACCCTCGCGTACCAGATTCTCATCTGGCACCGAAGCTCAATCATGCGAATGTCGTCGATGATTTCCGCGCCCACTTGAGTAGTGGAGCAAGCCTTCACCAGCGCATACTTAGCAGCATCATTGTCCACAAAGCTCACTATTTGAGCTCCTTGCAGAAGAGACTGCCACTTTCTAAGCGCAAGTAAGACCGGGAACAGCTCTAATTCGTACATCGGGTTTTCCGAACCTGCAAGAAGGCGATCCATAACAGAAGCCGGGGCCTTTTCGCTGAAAGCTGAAACAAGGTTACCCTCACTGTCATAAAGCACCGCGCCAACTGCGCCAAAGCATTTGGATGCCTCGCAGGAGCCGTCCGTAAAGAGGTACCAAGTCAAACGAGATTTAGCCGAGATTTGCAAAGGGATCGCGGAGCAAAGACGGTCCTTGAGAACATGAACGGCTTGCACGACCGGCTTTGGCAGGGCATGAGCTGTAGCGCCGGACCTTGCATGGTGATCGATGGTCCTAAGCGCCTGCGCGGGGCCCCTGCCATAAACATGTCCCTCAAAGAAGTTCATCCTTCCCCTAAGCCTCTCAGCATCCTTGGAGCTCAAGCAATCAGCTGCCAGAACATCAGTCAAGGACGAGCTCAGCTCATCTATTCGCTTGCTTGTGTGCCCAATCTCGATCGTGCCTGCTGCGAAGTCACCAAGATCGACTGACAAGCCCAGCATGTTAAACCTTTTACTGAAGGGTGGAGCTTTCTTCCCTTCCTCAGCAAAAAGTCAAACCAAGCAACCGGAACAAAGACTCTTTGCTAACTACAGAAAAGTCGTCAAAGAAGGCCGTCCACAGGGCTCGCAGGCCAATGACACCGATTTGCCAGATGCAGACACTAATCCTAAGAAAGGCAGAAACCGAACCTATACCACCAAAGGGCAGGGAACTAAACCCGAAAAGGGTCGGGTCAGGTTTACCAGGCTCGGCCACCATGAACTTCAGGAGCTCAAAGTCGTCAAGGCATATGGGAAATTGTTTGTACGCGCTCTTCAAGTCGTATGTGCGGCCGCACAAAGAACAGCTAGGAGCGGCCCTCAAGGAGGTTGCATAAGCTAACATTGCCGCCATCTTGTCAATGGAATGTAGCACAAACTTCTCCTTGAGCCCTACTGTTGCATTAAGGCCACAACAAGAGAGGTCATCAATGACCCGCACTTTGCCATTCTGAAGAAGACCGAATCTCCTTGCCACGACTTTTCCATGCATGGATTGGTCATCACACCGCCAAATCCAACCTTGTTCTTCCTCTGCCAAGGTTTCCTCCCAAGTAGCCTTCTCAAGATCAACATCCTGTCTGACTTGCGCCTTCCTCAGCGTGGTTGCATTGAAGCCATCTGCCAAGACCTTCAAGGGTTCGACAGAGAACTCGGGCCGCTTAGAAGCAGGAGGAAACGAGCCGCTAGCTGGCATCCAACCGCTCAAGTTGAAACCCTTCATCATGTCCGTAATCAAATCACAATCAGGCAACCCATAGGCATGGATCATTTCCTTCCACAAGAGTAGACGCTTGCCCTTAAGAATGTGCCTAACGTGCGGAGGAAGACTTGCATGGAGGGCCTGCTCTTGCGATTCCAGAGCCACGGCTCTGGACCTCCACTTAGCAACAAAGGAAAGCCTAGTCTTAGCTAACTTAACCTCATCCCCCACTATGTTTTCGCGCACGACATTTTTCAAGACGGATTCAAGTGAAGAATCAAAGTCAGCCGGGTGGCCACAGGCAACAGCCTTTCTGACAAACTCACTGGGAGAGGCAGGAATGCCAAAAGTGAAGACTTCGACCAGCCTACAAGGTTGCAGATAGCACTGGTCTATGTCACACCTGACACCACAGTTTGGTCGCCTTTTCTCGGCCTGGAAATGACCCCACTGGAGAAGGCGCCGAGAAATCAGGGCAGCCTTTTCAGGAGGTGTGGGCGGCGAGGCAGAGGGAAGCGCCGCAACCTGCAGATAATGTCCGCATGCTTGCTTCAGCATACCAGCTACACGCTCACAGAAGACCTGAGGATACTCAGCGTGCGCAAGACTTGCAAACTTGACGGCTCGATCAGGCAGGACCGGCTTCCAGGATTCATGAGTGCAAGATCTGGAACCCGGGCAAGTGGCAGCTAAGGCATCAAAGGTGTGGTCTGACACCCATAGCTGCACGTGTTTCGGCCTGGGACCACCATGCTGGCACTGATGAAATCTCACAAAGGACCCTTCATGCAGGGATTCCAGAGCTTTGAAGTAGTCGGTCTGCCAGTAAAGCGAAGAAACAGGGTTCTCAAGCACGCACCTCACACCAGGCTGCAGCGCGACCGTAAGAAGCTTGGTGATGGCATCATACACTTGATTCGCTGTCTCACACTTCTGCTTATCGATCCCCCGCAAACCATCAAGCCCGTGGGGTCTTTTGGGGTTGCGAAGAGGCAGAGGCACTGGCAGGTTCAACCTTTCAAGCTGCGGCACCGGCTTGGTCCTTGCTGAGCTGACCGTGCCATGGGGCACAGCAGCCCAAACCAACACTACACGGTGAGCTTCTGTGCTCACCAGTTGATCCAAGCTTTGCAAGGCATCGGGATCAGTGAGGTCGATTTGATGCACTCTCACTTTGGTCTGTCGATCATAAAGGCGCTTTTGAACAATCGGCATCACCTGGAAACCGAGCTTGTGGCACACCCAGCTCAGATTTGCAGTGCCACAGCAAAGCTCAACAACAAGACATTCATCAAGGCATAAGCGACTGGGCATATGAGTGAAGGCGCTCTGTCCGGTTTGCACTGGCTTCCTGAACTGAAAACCTCTGTCCCGCAAGCAGCAGACGTCTTTTGCAGACAACTTACACAGAAATCTCGGCGTGAAGGCAACGAGCACACACCTCCGACCAGTCCAGGGCAGAGTGCAATGCTTTGACTTGGCTGCAGGCAACCACTGTGGGCCACTTGCGACGTTCAAGAGGTCACCTTTAAGCTGAGGGTCCTGAGGGCAAGGCAACTGGCCATCATGAGACTCATACCATACACCCCCACCATTGAAGTCAGTCAACGGTATTATCAAGTTCCAAGTATCAGGATCGTTATTNTGAGGGTCCTGAGGGCAAGGCAACTGGCCATCATGAGACTCATACCATACACCCCCACCATTGAAGTCAGTCAACGGTATTATCAAGTTCCAAGTATCAGGATCGTTATTGGTGTCTTGATGCAAGTCGGATTGGGTTTGATCAAGAATTGTGAAGGCAGCAAACGGGTAGCCACCCGAGAATTGGCGGATGAAACCACACACAACTTGCACAGACTTTGGAAACTTAAAAGTATTGTGGAGGCCCACTACACCTCCGTGCACAAAGCTTCGCTTCCTGCGGAAAAAGATGTGCCCTTCACCTCAGAGCCTCGCGGCGCGTCACCTTTGTGCAGAAAATCAAACAAAGTCACGATTTGCTGGCGGGTGGCATGTTTGCCATCCAGCGTTCCTGCATACTCCTCAGCATGCATGGCTTCATGAAGCCTGTGCTTCTTCAAAGATGAATCATCAACATCGGAAAACTGGTGCTCAGGGTCGCTTGAGGAGGAACACTCACCCAACTCCTCAAGCGATGCTTTTTGTCAGGCCTTAGGCGGAGCTGACTTACTCCTGCAGTTGCTGAAGCTGTGTCCTGGCTTATGGCAGAACATGCACACGTGGAAACCTGTCTGGCACCTGGGCAAGCCTTCAACAACCTTAGTTTCCAGCGCACAGCCATCCAAGTTGAAACCCCAGCAGCAAGGCCCTTTGGCGAACTTTTTGCAAGACTTTAGGGCATCCGGCATGACCTTCTTGGCCTTCTTTCGGAGACGGGGCTTCTTAGGAGGGGGAGGCACTGTGTCATTACCCTCACTCCCTTGCTCAGTGCTGCTTAGCCCAGAAGGTTTGGTGGCAAGCCCACTTGGTGACGGCAACAACCACACCTGCACCCTGGTGTCAATCATGAGGCTTTTCAAAGCATCATTCAATGGCTTTGAACCATCCGGCCTGGCCTTAAAGGGAGGAGCATCCTCCTCGCCATGATGGTAAAAAGCTCCTTGTCAGCGCGCACAACCTGATTAATGCTCACTTGGCTGAAGCCTGGAGGGGCGGGTGCACTCATAGCAAACAGGAGCCTATGGATGTATTCTTGATGCGTGTTCCAATCCACCAAACCACACTGATCAAAGGCTATCCCCGCCTCTGGAAGGCAAAATGCATCAGCAAAGGCGTGGTTAAATCCGCCTTCACTTCAGTCGACTGGGAGGCCACATGGAGGGAGATCCATACAAGCTGACCTGACTCAAGAATGTGGTTCACCTTATCCACCAGTGCAAACGAAGGCTGCAACTCACCCGAGATGGTGACTCCACTCAGCCTGCGCTGTTACTCAGCCAACCTAGCAGCCCTCTCAGCCATAGGAAGTTTGCGAAACCTGCGCCTCGGATGCATCAGTGCTTACCTGGTCTTTCAGAGCCTGGATAACACATGTTGTCGCCTCAAAAGTGCAGATCCCGGAGCTGGGCCACACGACCCAGCGGAGGGGCTGAGCCGAACAGTTGGGTTGCCAGCTGTTGATACTGCTCCTGGAAGGGCTCTGACCTTGGCGTGCCTGTTGCAAAAGCCAGCTGCCTGAAAGTTCGAATGCTTTGAGCAGTCAGCGAGGCAAACAAACTGCCATCAGGAGTAATCTCAAGCCATTGGCACGCTGAGTTCTAACACACTACAGCAATTGATAACTCTTTCTAGCTGCCATGCATGTTTGACCGAGCATAACTGCTACCTGAGCCCGCCCTGCACATGCCGCGCGAGCACCTGTTGGCCATGCCGCACCCAGGACAAATCACCCGTGCACCGACCAAAGGGAAAAGCGACTGCCGGGACACCTCACCACAGTCGGCTTTTTGGCATCGCGACCCGGCCTCAACGTTTGAAGCAAAACTGGCAAGGTTTCATGCCACCCTCCAGAGCTCTTGCTCGGAGCTTTGCGTGCTTCTGGCCGACTGCCCAACCACACGCCAAAAGATTTCTAAAGTTCGCAGAAGCTCCTAGATGTGCAATCTTCGAAGACGCATGCAGCCACAAGTCGAATCCCTCAGGGACCATCTAAAGCCACAGGCTGAAAACCATCATCTTCAGCAGAGTCCGTCGAACTCCCCAGAGAAGCTAAGTCCTCGTTCTCGCCAGCAGAATCGCGAACCACCTTAGATGAGACCCTCGGCAGCTGAATCTCCAGTTCTTCCTTGACTCTGGTCGTTCAGCCAAAGAGTTGTTCCCCGCAGCATCGTGTCCTGGCACACCCTTGCCTAACAGCAGATCCACAACGGGCTCTAACAGCGGAACGGACTCGGTGACTAACCTCCCGCCTCTGGTTTCATCAGGACGGAATTTTCCATCCCTCACCTCAGCCAGCAAGCGCTCAAAAAACTATCAGAATGTAAGGTGCTTGAGCAATGGCTTTGCAGCAGGAAAGACATTGGGTTGGAGCATGTCGGCTCTGCCGTTTTGCCCGGCGCCCGATGTTAATGGAGAGCCGACAGTGAGGGACATTGACTGGAAGGAGGCGACTGCTTGGAGACTCCATGCTCCTCCTTCCAAGATGAGCCTGCTCAGGCTGTGGAGCCTGCTTCTCGAAATCTTTCAAAGCGACCGTCCTGTCCTGGGCTGCAAAGAGAGGGTTGATGGCCTCCCCATTCAGAGGCTGGGATACCATGCGTCGGGCGGACTGGACATCGTTTACAGCAGGGATGTCCACGAAAGTCTTTCAGAGGCCTTCTGGAAGCCTTGGCTTTTGTGCGTCATGTCATTGGAGTCGAGGAGACAGAATGTCTCACAAGAGCAGAAGGTGCCGGGGGATTGGTGTGGTAGAGGAGTTCAAAGAGTCAAAGCAGGCTCCACCACTTACTGTCTGAAGCTGCACGAGACTTTGGAAACTCACGCGGATCCTTGGACGCGGCACTTTGCTGGTTGTGTCCTTATAGCGACTTACAGCCGGTGCAGGTGGTCGGACATACAGCATATATATATACATGATATATGTATGTATGTATATATATATATATAAGTAGACTATGTATATATATATATATATATACACATAGTCTACTATGATTATATATGCTAGGGCTACCCATATAGTATAATTATTATAATAAAAGTCAGGGTTTGGGGGAGGTAAGTTTCTAGTCTTTAGATTAAACACAAACCACACCAAGGGAAGGATCTAGAAACCGATGCGTATCTAGATCCAGTAGGTGCCACTATGCTAGGGTTACCCATAGTAATTATTATATTATTAAAAATAGCTGTCAGGAGATCGGGGGAGGTAAGTTTCTAGTCTTTAGATTAAACACAAACCACACCAAGGGAAGGATCTAGAAACCGATGCGTATCTAGATCCAGTAGGTGTCACTATGCTTGGGTTACCCATAGTAATTATATTAATAGATGTCAGGAGTTTGGGGGAGGTAAGTTTCCAGTCTTTAGATTAAACACAAACCACACCAAGGGAAGGATCTAGAAACCGATGCGTATCTAGATCCAGTAGGTGCCACTATGCTAGGGTTACACATATAGTATATATATAATTATTATAATAGCTGTAAGGAGTTTGGGGGAGGTAAGTTTCTAGTCTTTAGATTAACACAAACCACACCAAGGGAAGGATCTAGACACCGATGCGTATCTANCATATAGTATATATATAATTATTATAATAGCTGTAAGGAGTTTGGGGGAGGTAAGTTTCTAGTCTTTAGATTAACACAAACCACACCAAGGGAAGGATCTAGACACCGATGCGTATCTAGATCCAGTAGGTGCCACTATGCTAGGGTTACCCATATATATATAGTAATTATATTAATAAATGTCAGGAGATCGGGGGAAGTAAGTTTCTAGTCTTTAGATTAACACAAACCACACCAAGGGAAGGATCTAGAAACCTGTGCGTATCTAGATCTAATTTTAACACCAGGGGCTGATCGAGCCTTGGAGAGATGAGTTGTTTCTAGTCTTCAGATTGACCAAACCCAGACACGACTATGGGTTCCAGAATCGACTGCGTATCCACATCCACTCGGCGAAACAATTCCATGAGTATGCAACAGCCGATATAGGAAGGAGTTTTGGAGATTTGGGCAAGTATGTTTCTAGTCTTTAGATTGACAAAAACCAGCACACTAGGTATCTAGATTTGGCTGCGTATCCAGATCGTCAATCATTTCTCTTTGATCATCATCTAGCACCACACCATCAATAAATTTCGGGTTGCGGGAGGCTTGGAATCAGGGCCTTGATACCTCATCGGGGACCTCATTGGGGATCTACTTCGGCTCATCAACATCTCTGGCTCTCTACAGAGAACGACACCGGGTGGCCAACTAGGGTATACCTCATCGGGGGGCCTCATCGGGGATCTACTTCGGCTCATCAACATCCCTGGCTCTATATGATGCAGGTACACGGATGATGCCNTACAGAGAACGACACCGGGTGGCCAACTAGGGTATACCTCATCGGGGGGCCTCATCGGGGATCTACTTCGGCTCATCAACATCCCTGGCTCTATATGATGCAGGTACACGGATGATGCCCCTTCGGGGATACCTCATTGCCTGGTGTTTTGGGCTTTGACCACACAACCAAACGGATATGGCGATTCTTGGGTTTTTTAACACGACGACTTATGGTTTGCGTCGAGGACGGATGAGCTGCTTCGATCTGGATCCTGGCCTTGCTGCCTCGCTGCGACTGGACATCGAATCTGGAACCTCGCCTAAACTTATTATAAAGCCCTAATAAAGAATAATATATTAAGTAGAACCCTAGGGTATGGAACCCTTCCAACCCTCGCACCCCTCTATAACTATAAGTAGAACCTCGTAAACCCTAAGCCCCACACTGTGTGGCACATATAAACCCTGCCAAAGATTGGAACTCCTGAACAATACATAAAGCCTGAGCACACCAACTTTACTAGAACCACCAACATGTGCAGCCTGAACATAAGTAGCATCCCATGGCCCCATGGGTCGTCGGTTCATTCTACGATTGTTGCGAAGAAGTATGCCGTATATATACACACACATCAGTATGTATTGTCTCTATCCGTGCTTTCGTGTCGNATAAGTAGCATCCCATGGCCCCATGGGTCGTCGGTTCATTCTACGATTGTTGCGAAGAAGTATGCCGTATATATACACACACATCAGTATGTATTGTCTCTATCCGTGCTTTCGTGTCGCGCTTGTCGGAAACTGTACTGCCACATATTGTTGAATCGCTACAAACATATGATCTGCATCACGGCGAGATATGTGCATGGCTCCCTATCAATATATATATATATACATATAACTTGGTTATATCTTGTTAACCTAGGTACACACGGATGTAGACATCAAGTGTATGAAGCACATACCTACGATGTATACAAGTAATTATAGGCCATGTGCAACGAGGGCCGGCGTGCAGGATGCTCGAAGTCTTGCGGTGAGGTCCAGGTGTCTGCGTGCACACAGGGGCTACCGGGCTACAGATATAT
>BGNK01008728.1:0-10142 GCA_003297005.1 Symbiodinium sp. clade A Y106 | reverse complement strand
GAGGAAAGGGGTCCATGTTGGCCGCGAAATGGGCACCAGTAGAAGTTAAGTGCAGATGAAGCGGGAACAGCACCAACCATCGGTAGCAAGGTGAGGCGTAGAGCGACTCCTAGCGCGAGGAGGCTGCCACTGGAGGCAAAGGACCTCACCCCCAAACCCAGGCACAGGAGGGTAAGCGCAGAGACCGGCGCAACCACAGAAGAAGCATGGGCATCCTGCCGTGGGAAACGAACAATGTCGCCATTACGGAGTTCGGCCAGGCTGCACGGCTCGTCAACTCTGTCAGCCAGGATACGACATGTGTCGGCATCCGCCTTCGCGTGAACGATGTGGCAGGCGCCCTGCAACCTCCCCTGAACAAAAGTCTCCAAGAGAACGGTACGCAATTCATCCTCAGCAGGACATAGGCAGAGGTGAGGCACATCGGCATACGCCCAAGGGACTGGAACGACTGGAACCCATGTCCCCGGATATCGCTCCCCAAAGAGCCCTTGAAACCGGCGTGCTTCGGCACTCCAACTGACAGGGGCGGGAACCGTCGTGCGTACCGGCCTCCGGCCAGGCCGCCACAAAACGACTTGAAGTGGCGCATCAACCCGAAAGTCCAATTGCCACAAGGCAGTATGGCGAACATGGACATGGACAGGAGCAGCCATGGGCGCCCGGAAAATCGGGGAATCAACCGCACTAAACTCAAAGTCGGTGTGAAAGGCGAGAAGCAGATCACCATCCCGCCACATAACGGCCTCACTCGGGCTGGCACGAAAACCCATAGCAGCAAGCGGTGGACAAACAGCAAAGAGTGGGCCAGGCGAGACGCCCCTCAGAAAGTCTAAGACCCACGCGCTGTCAGCTCTCCGAGGGATCAACACAGGGAGTTGCCACTCCGGGGTTAATACCAAAATGCATACTAGCGCGGTAGCCGGAGCGACAGGCACAAATGTGGTGTAATCATGTAATCATGCGCAGGCGCCGGCCACACAGGTACAATGTCCTGCGACCACGCCGGCTCTGATCCCGCCAGGGCAAGGCGAACATCTTCAACGGTGTGATCCGATGTGACCTCGATCGTGAGGTCTTCATGGAGAGCAAAAGGTGACAGCATGCGGCACAGCCGGCCGTCGTGGACGGATTCACGCAGGGCGCGGGTTGCAGCCGCCAAGGAAACTTGCCAACACAATTCGGCTGCACAAGCTGGCTCTCAGCTGGGTTGGGCATGGCACTAACGCCCCCAAACGAGAATGAGAACCCAACCAGAAGAAGACCCCAATGAGGCCCACGGCTCTTCAGCCCAAGAGCAAGGGAGGCCACCACCACTGCAACGACGGTGGCGAAGTCCGTCTGGCCGCCAGGGAGCAGAAGCACGGCACAAAAATATGCTCGGGCAACCAGTGTAACTCGTCAGCGACTTCGGTCCGAGTGGTGCTGCATGTAAAGCGCAACGGCACAACACCCTCCCGGCTTTCATGGAGCACGTGCGCTCTACCGGGCCGCACAGAGGCCTGCGTGAGATGCACACCTGGCCCAGGATGCCACATCACGGGTACCCAGCGTCCGGCATGGCTGACCGCGAAGTCGCCTCCAAACGTAAGTCGGTCAGGGTCCCAAGGAGAACCCTCAGGGATACTAGTGTAGATAGGTCGGTTGCGGTCAGGGTGCCCAATCGCCACATTAACCGTGGATTCAACACGGAAGGAGGCGGCCCAGCGAACGTGATCGGCATGCATGAGACAGGCAGTGTACGGAGGGACACCTTCAAAGTCTGCATCAACACAGGCCTCAAGGACATCAGCGCTGCGCAAAGCAAGCCCTGAACAGACGTACCTGGTGGAGATCCCAACCTATAAGATACCGGACCATGGGGAATAGCGCATCAAGCGCAACGGACCAAAAGCGCACGAAGGGAGTCCCCATGACGCACGAGGATGCAGACACACCTGCTCTGGGACTGGGCCAGACTGGGACCAGATCTTGCACCCAGTCTCCGCGCGCACGCCGATAGTGCAGGAGTACCTCAGAGTATTGAGCGTGTCCCACGACCTCGTGCACACCCTGTGGACCTGCCATCGGGCAGAGAAAAGCGCAGCGCACCCGCCCCTCAACCGCAAGGGCGACAAAAGACCTGTCTGACAGAGGCTGTCGCCACGGGAAGCTGCCTACAGGCACATAGGAACGGCCCCCTGCAGCAGGCACGGGCCTATCCGAGTACTTCGCCAATGCGGGCACGATAAGTGTGCAAAACGCCACAAGGGCTCACGCCCCGCAGCCAAGGCGAAAAGCAGAAGACTGGAAACGACAGACCTAATCCCAAAAGAATTCACCGGCTCCGGCGGTGGTGGGCCAAAAGGCCCGTGATCAAGCCACAGGCAATCCCCGTCACGCAAATGCAGAGGCCGGTCAACAACGCGGCGCAGAGGATAAGGCTCGCGTAGTCGTCCAAAGCGACCGGACAGGGTGAGCGACCGGCTGGGGCCAGCAGGCAGAATGCGCGGCAGGCAGATCGGGTGCAGAGTACCACGCCTCCGCAACACAATCGCAGCAAGTGAGGGGTCAGCTGCCGCGGGGATTAGGTGAACAGCATGTTCATCAGGCTGGGGCTGGACAGGCACAATGGGCTGCCAGCCTCTGCGATTGGCATGATCCTGTGGCAGTAGTTGGAGAGCGAAGCCCGTCCCAATGAGAGGGGAGAGCAATTCAACCTGTGGACAACGCACAAAAGGGTTGTGGATGATGAGAGGACACCCTTCCGGTAGGAAAGGACGGTGGCCGGCAGGCCGGACTCCGACTTCGTTGAGGCATGCTGCAATTCGACATTGATATAGAGCAAGTCGAGAATGCTCCGTAACCGAAGCGAGGCCAACAGCAGGGATGGGAGGCCCTGACGCAACGTCCCTGGGCCATTGCAAAATCGGAATCTCATGTCCTGCCTCCTCCCGCTGGAGAAAGGCAGCAGGAGAAAGGCCAGAGATAAGTAAGAGAGGCAGAAGCGACCCGTACCGAAACCCAATCGCAAGGACCCACCCGCAGGACACGTGCCAGCTCCCCTTAGCAGAGCTATGCACAGGCAGCACTGGCTCATCAGGCAATGCCGCACTAGGTTCACCCGACCGGCTCAAGACCACAAGGGGAACCGGGTCAGGAGCAACGAGAGGCTGATGGAGGTCAACTCGGCGCTCGCGGTGCAAGATAGCAAGCCTGCCTTGCCCCAGTGCGACAGAGAGGGGCCGAAGAGGGTCCGGTTCCCCATAACACTTTAACACAATTGAAAGCCGATCCGCCGGTGTGCAGGGCATCGGGGTTGCAGTTGTGCCTGACTGACTTCTAGCAGAGCACTAAGGGTCGGGGTATGACGGGGTGAAGGCTTTTCCTGCCTGATGCGTCGTGGCTCGATCAGTGCCCTGCCGTANGGGCATCGGGGTTGCAGTTGTGCCTGACTGACTTCTAGCAGAGCACTAAGGGTCGGGGTATGACGGGGTGAAGGCTTTTCCTGCCTGATGCGTCGTGGCTCGATCAGTGCCCTGCCGTACTCGTGATAACCAACCTCTCCGGTGCGCGACCGTGATGGCACCCCTCTACATGATGAACGTGCTGTTTTTTCCCTTCCTTTGGGATGCGGAAGCAGCCCAACTCCATGTATCGACGATCTTCTCTCTTACAAGTCTGTGCTCCACTCGTGATGATTGGGGTGCAAGGGCTCAGATGTTCAGTGCGCAATCCGCGCACACCAGTGGCCTCATGTTCGCCGCGAACTGGAAGATTGCCGCGGCCCCTTCTTCGGAGTTCTTTGGGTCGTGGCCGCCTCGCTGGTACCAGGACGCAGTCGAGCTCGGATGCGCCATGATCAGGGATGGGGCCAGGGGCCCCGATATTGTCCGGACCGTCCTTGGACTGGTGAGCGGCCGCGACACCCCGGCCTATACGGCATATGCGGCGCCGATCATTTCTGACATCGCCGGGCACTTCCATGTGGTTCCCCCAGCTGTGCCTGGGGTGGCCTCGACGCCGGGACTTGCTGTGTTCTCAGGGACTATGTCTCCGAGCAGATTGGATGACTGGGCAGAGTACGTGGAATACTCCATCCTGCTGGAGTTTTTCCAGGAGCGATACCCCACTTCCTCGGGGCTGTGGGACAGACAAGTGAGGCGGGGAGTTGACCCGACCGCGCCGATTCAGGCCACCGCGGAGGCCGGCGAGAATGCTGCCGAGTTCAACCGGCTCGTTGCCCAGGGCAAGCGCAGACCGACAAGGCCGCAAGCTCCCAGCCACCACACCCCGTGGACTCGACGTGTCCTTGACGACATCTACAACTTCCACGCCCATGGATATAGGGTTCAGGGGCTCCTCCCTGCTGTCGCTATGCATGTGGACGACAGGGATTATGGGTCAAGCGCGGGCTGGGCGCACCGCCAACTGCACATTATCAAAGCTTTGAGCGGCGACATCCACAACGCGACTAGCTCGGTGCCACCCGCCTGCTTTGAACAGTGGGCTCAGGACACTGAACGGACGTTGTGGGCACTTTGCTCGGAGGGCCGGGGGGCCGCCAGTGGAAGAGAGGGCCCCCGCCGAGTTCTGGTTGGCCTCGCCATGGGGTTGTGTGGCAGAACCCTGTCTGCCGGATGGTACTTTGCCCTCATGCCGGTGCTCACGATGGGCCAAGTGGACGACGAAGCGGAGCCTGCACACCAGGACTTACACCTCCCTCAATGGATGATGGCGGCAGTGCAAACGGGCGAGTCCCTCCAACGGAGGGGGGTGGATGGAAGAGAGCTCCTTGGTCACCTGCATGCTGCTGTTGCCTCTCGTGAGGTCCCACACTATCATGAGTTCGCACTGCAGCTGCTCCAGATCCTTCGCATTCTCCTCGAGATTCCGGCTGTCGCCCACCACCCGGGGGTTCTGGAGCAGGACGTGGCGGANTCTCGTGAGGTCCCACACTATCATGAGTTCGCACTGCAGCTGCTCCAGATCCTTCGCATTCTCCTCGAGATTCCGGCTGTCGCCCACCACCCGGGGGTTCTGGAGCAGGACGTGGCGGAGTGGACGGAGTTTGCTGAAAGACACATTGTTGGTGAGACTTGGCGGAACACCACAGGCCCGAGCTGGCTCTACACTACCAGGACATGATCGAGAGGGGGGTCAGTTCCAATGACCCCCTCCCAGAGCAGCCGCATGAGTCGGCGGAACAAAGGGATAGACGTCTGCGGTTCAACCTGATCCGCCAGGAGTCGGCCTTCGTCAGTCAGCTCCGGGCCGGCCCACTACCTGCTCCGGACCTCCGCGGGCACCGCTTGACGTGGACCGGGGCCGTGATCGGGGACATCTACGATGGACNGATCCGCCAGGAGTCGGCCTTCGTCAGTCAGCTCCGGGCCGGCCCACTACCTGCTCCGGACCTCCGCGGGCACCGCTTGACGTGGACCGGGGCCGTGATCGGGGACATCTACGATGGACACATGGAGGGGTATGACACTACAGCGTGCCTGCGGCTCCTTTATGACTGTGTTGCTCGCCGGCGCTTTGAGGAGTACGAGGAGCAAGCCCACCGGTACCTATCGGTTGTGCACAACAATACCCAGGACTTCAGGACGCCCGGAATCATGTGTACCGAGACACTGGCGGCATGGGCCGCAGAACACGAGGGCAGGCTGTGGCAGGCCTTCGTACTGCACGGTCTTGACATGCGCGGGCTACCCGCGCGTCCGCGAGCTTCCGGGTCTTCCTCCTCGTCGACCTTGGAAGAGATCACTGGTGATGAGGCCAGTTTCGCGCAGAAGCTGCCGGCCAAGAAGTGGATGAAGGGAAATGACTACCGACGCCGCCGAAGTCGCCCTCGGGAGCCCGAAAGGCGCAGCCAACACAGCCCGACCAGGCGTGAAAGATGCACGCGGGAGACCTTGAACTTGGCTAGGGTGGCGAACCGCCACTGCTCGTCTGGATCCCGGGCGGCTGGGGGAGCGGACAGACCGAAGCCGAAAACCAGGCCGAGCACGGGTACACGCCCCTCGTCGACTACCACTAGACCAGAGCCAAGTGGAGCAGGGTCCAGCGGGGATGACCCCATGCCGATGACCATGAGCATGGCTGTGGACACGTGGATGCTGGTGCTGGNCCTCTTCGTTGGCCTCCGATTGGGCCGCCTGCTGGATGGCCTCTCCCATGGCGCTGATGAGCCCCCAGGCCAGCATCCGGCCCGCCAGCATCAGCATAAGTCTGGCTGACGGGCTACGGTCCAGGAAGGACTCGGCCTGTGATGCCTTCCTGCCAAGGTGGTCCATGGACTCCATCGGCGACACCTTCCTGGACCATAGCCCGTCAGACAGACTTATGCTGATGCTGGCGGTCCAGAAGCTGGCCTGGGGGCTCATCAGCGCCATGGGAGAGGCCATCCAGCAGGCGGCCCAATCGGAGGCCAACGAAGAGGTCGAAGTGGCGCTTGAGGATGATGGCGCGGCCTATTTACAAACATCCGTCACATCTGGCCGTGGCGAGGTCCCGGATGAGACGTCCTGCATGCAAGCGATCAGCTCCGAAGGGGACCCATGGCAGCAGCTCTTACAAGAGCTTCTGCCTCAACTGGAAGCACGGGGCAAAGACTACAGCCGACAGGTAGCCGAGTGGATGAACGATGCTGCTGGGTTCTGGCTGGGGCATATGCAGGGCAGGCCGGCCATGCTCACGGCGGTGCTGGCCACCTTCGTTACGAAAGGGTCAGCTGACTGGGGTGTCTGTGACAATGACGCGGTGCAGTGGGCTCTGGGGTGGGCCGTCCGGCTGCAACCATTCCTGGAATGCCACCCGGGCTCCAGGCAGGCCCGGGGCTTGCCGCCGCGGCGTGGTCCTGTGATGATGTTCTTCAGAGTGCTGCCGGAGGACGCGGACTCGGACGTCCTGCCGGAGATCTCTGCTGACCAAAGGTTCAACGCTGGTGACCGAGTCCCGCCGTCTCAGCCCAGGGAGGCCGTCGTCGTGGACGAGTCGGAGAACACCACAGGGGCCGGGCCAGGGTCAGAGTCACTGCTGAAGGGCCCGNAAAGGTTCAACGCTGGTGACCGAGTCCCGCCGTCTCAGCCCAGGGAGGCCGTCGTCGTGGACGAGTCGGAGAACACCACAGGGGCCGGGCCAGGGTCAGAGTCACTGCTGAAGGGCCCGCCGCCGAAAGAACCGACATGTATGGGCACGTCGCCGGCTCGCAAGTAGCAGGCCATCATGCTCCAGGTCAGCACGGGCAGTTCGGACGTCCCGAAAAGAACAATCAGAATGCCGGTACGGACAGACGAAGAGCTTCGCCTGGGGTTCAAGGTGTGGCTGGAGCCGGAGGACGACCAGGACGAGATCGCGACGCAGATCCTACCAGGGGCTGGACCCCGCATGCCTCGCACCCCACGGGACACAGTCTTGGATGCCTTGGACGGTGGTACCGAGCCGGTGCCGATTGACGAGGGGGTCTTTGCTGGCATTGTCGAGCAGGCTATGGCGGGTGGACTTGCGGACGAGGCCATCTTGAACCAGTTTGGCCGGGATGTGTTGGACATGGTGCAGACGCAGCGAGCCCTTATGCAGTCCCACTCGCTGACCCGGGCGGTGAGCTGGTAAGGGCTTGCTGTTGGCCTTGGTCTTCCCGGACTGCTCCTGGTCCTGGTGGCCTTCTAACTGTACTTCGGGCAGGCGGAAAAAGGAGTTCAAAAAAAAAACGTGGTCGAGGGCCTTGAGGGTTGGTCCCTAGGATTTACGGTGTAAGGCTTGGGTTAGGCCAGCAGTTGAGGTGTGGCTGTGGTGTTTAGCACTTTTGAGATTATTGTAAGAATGCTGATGGTACTACATGGGAACTTCCGAAAATTAGGGGGTACCTTATTTGGGGGGTCCCTATAATCAGGATCCTACTATTTACAAGTTTAGGGTACTATATTTAAGGGTCCCCTATTTTCGGAAACTCCCACATGGACGGCACAGGGCGATCTATAACAAATCTGCTAGTGGCGGGGCATTCTTTGAGTGGCGGGGGGGNGGGGGGGGGGGGCATTTTTCTTGAGACTTCATAGCCCAGCTATGCGGAGCTGCTGAACCATAACCCTGCCATAACCCTAAACCCTAAACCATAACCCTAAACCGCAAACCACAACCCTAAAGCCTACACCATCACCCTGCACCGTAGACCATAACCCTAACCCTAAATCCTCTTTATCCTATGATTTTACAAACTTTGTATGGATTCGTTGAGTATAGGTTTCTCTTCACTTTTTTCGCCAAACTCAACGAAGAAATCGCCAAATTCAACGAAAGAATCACCATATTCAACGAAGGCCGGCATGGCGTAATGTGGCGATTTCTTTGCATATCATGTTTTCGTCAAACTCTCAAACTCAACGAAGAAGTCGCCAAATTCAACGAAGACAACACCATATTCAACGAAGGTCGGCCCGGTTTCTTCGTTGAATATGGCTTTTTCCCCGCCCATTCAACGAAGATAAAACTATATTCAACGAGGGCCTGCTCTTCGTTGGATATAGCACTGTTGTTCGTCAAATCCTAGTTTTTGGGGCTTACGGTTTGGGGCCTCGGGTTTTGGGGCTTAGGGTTTAAGCTTTAGGGTTTTGGGGCTTAGGGTTTAGGACCTAGGGTTTGGGGCGTACTTAGGGTTTAGGGTCCTAGGGTTTAGGCAGAATCTAAGCTCTAGGGTTCAATAAGAAAAGTAAGATGGTGTTTTAATGTTAGGGGAATCTCGGGTGGGTGGGATAATTTCTGATACAAAAGCAGCGAGCTCGACCAGAAACTGCTCGATCTGGAGCTGCTGAACCGTAACTCTAAACCCGAAACCAGAGCCCAAAACCCTAAACCCGCAAACCATAACCCTAAACCGTAAACCAAAACCCTAAACCATATCCCTAAGTCGAATTAAACCCAATAGGAGCTGGCGACCTGCACCCCGCAGTCGGGAGCCTCCTTCCTCTCCTGCCTTGGCGGGAAGATCGTGCGCCTCGGCTTTTACTGGGTTCCTTTCGGGGTTCCTTTAAGGAACCCTTTAGAGGCTTTATGGGTTTAGTAGGTTTTTGGGTTTAGGGGTTGAAGGTTTAAAGTTTAGGGTTTAGTGCTTGGGGCCTTTAGGGCTTTATGGGTTTTGGGAATTAGGGTTCAGGGCTTCGGGGCTTCTGGGTTTTAGGGGGGTTTTGGGGCTTTGTAGGTTGAGGGCGTTAAAGTTGCGGGCTTTAGCTTTTTATTTGCCGCGAGTATGGGATTAGACTGTACGGTGTGCATACGGGTTTTTACACATATATACAGTTTGAGATGCTGTTCACATGCTTCATACCTTTTTGTAGTCATAGGGCTTCTATCTTGTTTTTTTGTTTTTTCTGAGAGGGGGGTTAGGGGGGGGGCATTTTGGGGTAAACATTGCAAGGTTGTAATCAGTTTCTTAGTGGGAGCCTTGGTGGCATGTTGGAGAACTTTAAGCATGTCTGTGCCTATAAAAGCTTCTTGGGGGCCAGAGAAATCAGAAACACCCCTAAACCCTCAACCCTAAACCCCTAAACTAAGGCGAGGCGCTTCAAGTGATACAATCGCCGAGCCGCAGCGAAGCACACCCGGTGCGCAGCGGGCCCGGAGCAACGAGCGTAAGCGCGTAGGGCCTTGGGCGAAGCGCANGATACAATCGCCGAGCCGCAGCGAAGCACACCCGGTGCGCAGCGGGCCCGGAGCAACGAGCGTAAGCGCGTAGGGCCTTGGGCGAAGCGCAGCCCACGCGACCGGCTAGGGAGCTGCGCGAGCCCGTATGCGATGTGTGCAATAAAAAGATTACCCTATAAACTCCTTGATCAAGGCAGAGCTCCCTGCTAAACCCCCCCCATGAAGGCAGAGCTCCCCAGGGCATTGAAACGGCCCTGGCCAAGGCAGAGGGTCTTTCTTCTTTAGTGTTAGACTTCAGGCCAAAATCCGGTGTTTCTGCAATAGTCCTCGACGATGCAGCGAAGCACACCCGGTGCGCAGCGGGCCCGGAGCAACGAGTGTAAGCGCATAGGGCCTTGGGCGACGCGCAGCCCACGCGACCGGCTAGGGAGCTGCGCGCGTGCCCGTGTGCGATGTGCGCAATAAAAAGATTACCCTAAACTCCTTGAGCAAGGCAGAGCTCCCTGCTAAACCCCCCC
>BGNK01008722.1:0-10171 GCA_003297005.1 Symbiodinium sp. clade A Y106 | reverse complement strand
CTCTGAGAGCGGCACTATCGCCATGTCCGCCGGCTTGCGATCGTCGTACGACGGGAAAGAAGTCCGTGCCCCATTGTCTGGACTCTTTTTCCCCTTCCCCTTGCCAGGAAGTTTCCAAGGCTGTCCTGCCTTGGCTTTGGGCGAGACATACATGCCACCCCGCCAGAGCTGCCATCGCGGCCCATCCCAGGAATGATCTCGACTCCATTCCTGATCTGTTACCTGCCATCCTTGGTTCTNGAGCTGCCATCGCGGCCCATCCCAGGAATGATCTCGACTCCATTCCTGATCTGTTACCTGCCATCCTTGGTTCTGTCCACGCTTGCCCATATGGTGGGGCAGCGGAGGCCCGGCGTGATGAGCTGCCAGGCGGAGAAGATCGCCTCTCCGGATAGGCAGGCCAGCGGCACGCTGACTCCGGACCCGTCTCCGAGCCTTGGAGCGGGTAGCTCTGGCACGGCGATGCCAGGTGGGACTGCGCCTGCAAAGTCCAATGGCTGAGGCGTGCTACGGGCACCTGGGGCCTACAGCAATCCGACGCTCCTGTCGGTCTTCTGAGCCCTACGTGTGTATGTAGATATATACGCACGTCTTTGTCTGTACATACATCTTTCACTGTCTTGGGGAGTGTGTGAAGAAACAAACACGTAAACACAGAATGAATATTTTACTTAAGTACACATATACATATACACACACACTGTCTGTCTATCTATCTGTCTATCTGTCCATCCATGTATCTGTCTGTCCGCCGGCCTGCCTGTCTGTCTGTCTGTCCATCTATCTTCCTGTCTATCTATCTGTCCACCTATGATAGATGCATGGGAAAACACTGGCAACGTGCCAGAAACCCGCGGAGCTTGCGAACCCCACGCCTCTCGTCTCGAGCCTTCACCAAGAAACCAAATTCTGTCAAATTCAAACCTTCGGCCCAAAGATCGTTGAGATCGGGGCCCGGTTGCCCGAAATGTTGCTCACCTCGGCTGAACTGTCGTGTAAGCATTCAATGCCGCTTCAATAACTGTACACATGTGACTTCACTAAGCACCCTGGACATCATTTCCTCGAGTTGTGACTCCGACGGACAACTCCGCGCTGCTGACAGATGTCTCGGCGGTCCCTTTTGCAGGGTCTGTCTTTGAAGAGGCCCATGAAATGGATTGCTAGGGGTATTTCTCATTGCAAGTCTAAATTTCCCAATGGGGTCAGGGGCGAGCATAGTTCAAGGGTTGAGGCCGAGATTTCGCACTTCCTGCGACTCACGTTTAAGGCGTAGGGCTTGGAGTTTTGGAGTTTTGTGGTTGGGGGGGCTTACCTGTTGCAGGTAGGTTTCTGAAGATCATTAGAGATCATGTTGGTCGTCACAGAAAGCGAAGTTCAGGGTCTCAGGGCCATGGCAGACGGTCAACAGCTGTTTTCACAGTTCGCAACATGTTCGGCTGTCTTAGACTTTTTGGTTGTGCAAAGTGAAGTCTGGCTACCGTTGCAAGTCGACTGCCAAAGTTTATACTGCAGTCAGTTGAAGGGCTTCTCGCACTTCAGGGTTTTCTGGCTCAGTCATCAGACTTGACCCAGACACATGCAAGCATAACATCTGAAGCTCAGCACACCAACGGTTTCCTACGAGGCCCCATCCCTCGGAAGATACTTTCGCCATGGTACGGTGTCCGCGATGAAGGACAAGGGAGTTTCCTCATCTTCTGTAAACTGGCTGTTCCTTGGAAGGGCTTTGAAGTCTAGGTTTTGGGAGCTAGGGCCGCTAGGGTTGTTGATTTCGGGAATTTTCGGTTTCGGAGTTTGGGGCAAGGAGCCGAAAGAGCTAGCAATGAGTTTCAGACCTCGAAACGGAAAGCCCGTAAATGCGACTGTACCCCCTGTTGCAGAAAGGAACACATATGTACCGCTACGACCTACTCACCAGGGCACCTCTCGACGTAAACCACGCCCGGCTCGGCCTGCCACCGGGACAGTTCCCAGAGGATTTAGTGTCGGCGGAATTGGGTTGGGGGTCTAGGGTTGTGAGTCTTGTGCTCGTCTTGCTTCGCCACGGCTTCAACCAGCGATAGAGGGCACATGCAAGTGGAATGCAAATCGCAACATGTTCAAGCGGCAAGGACCATGGGGTGTTGGTTGGGCTGGGAGAGTGTGGACTCGGCTCCCGAACCCTTTCAGCATCTCAGCCAAATATGTCATGTCTTTTGATTTAGGCTTACAGCTGGAATGCAGGCAATGACTCTGTGACTCGAAGCTTCCAGCTTACCCCCCACAGGAGTCCACAAGCAGCGGCGGCGACTTTATCCGGGAGCTGGGTGTCGCACATGCAGATGCGTAGCTGTCAAAATGGCTACCAAAACCTCCCAGGCCCTAAACTCGGCTCTGCATGCCGAACTTCCAACCTGAACTGCAGGGCGCAGGGTGCCGTAAGATTTGCAATGGGTCTATCGCGGAAAAAGTCCGGGCATGCAGAGCTGTCGAATCAGGTTCTTTTTGAGCTTCCCTAAACAAGTCATGAAATCCCTGAGCCCGACCTGGAATCCTCCACAGACCACAAACCTTAAATTCACCACTAAAGGCTTAAATGTTTCTAAATCGTCATGGTGCAATTTCGACCGCCACCCTCGAGAGCTCTTCCCTCGCTGAATTCACTGCGCAGGCGTTTGGGCTCCTT
The DNA here is from genome assembly GCA_003297005.1 of Symbiodinium sp. clade A Y106. NCBI lineage: Eukaryota > Dinophyceae > Suessiales > Symbiodiniaceae > Symbiodinium > Symbiodinium sp. clade A. The sequence goes on along the minus strand of BGNK01008722.1, from coordinate 7,503 downwards.
AGCAAAGCCTTGCTGTAGGAGATGAATTAGTTATAGATGCGGCTAGAAGCTTCCCCTTGGGGTTTGAGGCATTAGGGTCTAAGGTTTAGGGTTAGGGGTCGGGGGTTTTCGAGGCCAACTGACAAGCTTCACCGAGGTTGAGTAAGGTCTATTTGGGCGGGCCCTAAACCACAAAGCACCTGTGATGATTTCTAACTTATAACGGCTGGAGGCGGACTCGAGAAGCTTTTAGATTGTGTGGAGTGTTGCATTCCAGGTGGGAGAATCTCAGTAAATTGCGAACTCTTGGATTAAAGGTCTCCTGTCGGCTCTGCGCTGTATGCCATTTGGGATCTGGTTCCGGCATCCCTTGTTCTTGGATGGTTTATGCAATTTTGGAGACCTTGTGCTTCGGCTTTGAAGCGTCTGCCGAATCATCTCGAAACCTCCAGCCCAATCACTTCCGCGAGCAGTGTGCGGTGCGGGTCAGCACGGCACATGGAGCATTTGCACATCCGGCGCTTTCTCGGCACACTTTCGGGGCCTTTTGGGGGCGAGGGGTTGTTGCAGCAAATTGAGGTTTGGACACATTCTGTTGTCAACGTGTAGTTAGGGAAAGCAAGACAACGGTGTTGCTCCGTGGCTCTTGTCAGTCCTGACCATACAAGCCCTCAAGGAAACACTGTGCAGCAGTCTCGATGACAACATTGCAAGGCTCACCATCGACTGCAGAAACTTAAGACTTCCTTCGATCGATGTGGCAATGTAGCCCGACAGGCTGATGAACGTTGGCCTCCCGAACCAAGGCAACCTCCTCTGAATTTCTTTCGGAGTGTGGGGGTCTTGGATCTCAGATGGTGGAATCTCTTTGCTCAGAGCTCCGAATCCTCGCGCAGGGGCGGGAGCGTGTGTCGGCCTCGCCATTTCCGGAGCGTTTCATCCCAAACCCTCACCCCAAAGCCCTTAACCTCGAAAACCTCTTTAGAAGACCTTGAGCCTCAAAGTCCTCTACCCCAAACCCTAAAGTCCAGAGCCATAAGCCGTTCGGCAAAAGAGGTGTGAAGCTTGAATCTTCAAAGATTGGGACACAGGGCGCTGCATCTAAGAATCTAGGATCTTGCGGTTCACGTGTACCGAGTGTACCGTTTTACTTTTATATGTGCTTGAACAAGCCTGCAGACCGCCTGTTCACGGACACATCTGCCCGTTTCTCCGTAGTACGTAATTTACGTGGTCTCCGAAGATCTCCACGTCGTCTGGGTTTCTCACTCTTGCTGATTGCAGCACTAGACGAGGCTGCGGAGCCTACGAAACCGAGGACATAGGCTTGTGGCTTGCGTCTCATCGCAGGCAGTAAAGGCCTATGGATTCCTGGATTCCCGAAACGCAAAAACTCTGCTTGGCGTTGGCTTGGCACCAACACCCCGCAAGTTCCACCTCAAACCCCAAATCCAGAAAATCTCTAACCCTAAGCAAACATCCCGGCTCAGACGCCCCGTTTTCCCCAGCAACTTCAACAATACGCGTCACGAACAAATCAACATATTCGTCATGAGACTCTCTGGCGGGAATCTTTCGAGACGATAGACGACAAAGGCTCTGGCGAAAACCATTTGTGGAGTCATCATGGGATGATGCTGGGATCCCGCAGATGCCGAAAGAAAGAGTTCTCTCTTGGGCTTGCAAGATGCAGTTGAAAAATGTACCAAGGGGCACCTCAGGCGCTCCTGCTGCAAGCTGCAGGCTGGGCGTGTTGTTCTGAAGTATGGCAGGCTTCAGGGGTTCCCGTTGTACACTCGGGAGAACAAGCAAGAGCATTCAGAACAACCCCCACATTTAGAAAATGGACGGTCCCGCAGAAGCCCAGAATTCGAAACCAGATTTTCACATGTTCACCACATCTCAGTTTGAGACGGAGGTTGAGAAAACGGGTGTAGGAGCGGGCAGCCTCGAGCAGATTTCACTTCAAGGCATCAGCCGCATCGAAAAGGCTGCGACCACTACAAGGCATCTGGCAAACGCAACTCTGGCAGGATCGGCTCAGGGCAGATGCCGAAAACAAAGCCGGCGCCCAAGGGCAGCCACAGCAAGGTCGTGCTAATGACGGCAGTGATCTGAATCGCAGGTATGCACTGATGACTGGATCCACGGGAGCCGACGAGCCCGTGAAGCCGCAGTGGTGGCAGATGCTCCTGCATGCCCCGGGAATCCATGCACATCACCTGTTTCGGGTGGAAAGGATGCAACTCCGTGTAGAGGTGCTTCATGCTTGTCTGCCCAGGATCCAGAGGAAAGATGCGCAACAGCACGATCGCGTCCTCAAGCAGTTCCGTGGAGAGGACTGCCACGAACAGCGCCAAGGTCTGGGGGTTGAACAAGGTTTCAGCCCTGAGGGCGACCAAATCTGTCCGGATGGTGTCTGGGGTCGGGCGAGGAGCCACCACCAGGCAACATCTTCGGGTTGGACGTTCAAGTCGCACAGGTGGAGGACTAAGTAGCAACAAACTTAGCAAGCAGGAAATATGACACCCCAAAGGCTACGTTCACCGCATCATCTCCGTCAAAATACATTTGTGGCAATGCCTCTTCTTGCAGCACGTGCACATCGACTGCATCGTCTCCTCCTGGTCTTACTTGTGAGAGAACGCGAGCCACTGGACCGACAAACAGAACGGCACCTAACGGGGCATATCACTCTTGGTGTGACTTCACCGAAAACGCCCAATGAGTGAACCCAACCCGAAGAAGGCCTAACCCGTGAATCCAATGGTCCAACTCCAAAGCCGAATGCATCACCGGAAGCCCAACCCCGAACTTTGCACCAGAGGCTTTACTAAGGAGGGTGAACCCGACCCAGCCAAACCCTGAACCGGAGGCCCTAACGAGTGAACCTGCCCAACCGCAGACCCCGAACCCGAAAGGCCGGAAAAAGACTGCTTTCCTTTAAGACGGTTAGTTGCACTGAAACGAGCAACAGACTCAAGCGACACCAGACAACAAGACACAGGCGACACCAAAAAAAACAAACACAACTGATGTCCCTTCTGCACCTGACAGCTCCCATGACACCGCATCGCCAAGCATCACACGGAGGCCAACCAAGTCTGGCCCTGCAAGACGAGTTGGTAGGACTCATTTTGCGCAAGGGCCACTATGTCTGGGCCGGTTCGCATGAAACCGTAGTCGGCACTTCCATAGCGATGCCGCAAGCCCCGAACCTCAGGGCAGTCGATGCTTTCAAGCTTCGGTGGTGACAAGTCGAAAAGTATCTGGTCATGCTCACCCGGCTTGACCTCGGTTGAGAGTGGCAGCGGTGGCCGGTCCGTCCAGAGGAGGCATGCCCTGCCCCCGGCATTCAACCGTCTTTGCAGAAGCCTCTCAGCTTACGGGCCACAGCCGACCATGATGAGGTTCACATCCAGCAGTCTGCAAGCAGTGACCTGCTGAGGTTTCGGAGTTGGCACTGCTGAAGCCCACTGCTGTGCCATGGAGTCCAACCGACGAATACGACTGGCAACGCCAACAACTAGCAGCGCTCCGACCTACAACTAGCATGTCCTGAGAACCCGGTGATGAGTTTCAACTGGACACCGTCATAATCGTATTTCTTTGCAGCTTGGCAACATACAGCTGAGACCTGCCATGTCTTAGCCAGATCAAGGCTTCACATGTGGAGATGTTCATGTCATGATGCCAGGCTAGATTTGAGGCTCAGCAGCGGCAGCGGGCTCTGTACCGCAGGGACTGTGACTTTCGTGCCGGCCCACGCAATTTTAATGCAGAGCGACTTCGGGTCCCCACCTGGCTGTTCCCAAGGCGGAGGACCTCCCGGCTCAGGAGTTTTAGCTCAAGGGCTTCAGAACGATTTGGGGTCTAAGCCGTTAAATCGGATTCCGGCGTTTCGGTAGGCAGCTTCTTCCCAGGTGCTTTTTACGGGTTCCCGGCTTGGGCCTTCAGGCAGGCTGGCTTCCGTTTTGTGGGGGTGCACAAACCAACCCCACTCCTACTGAGTCAGCCGGGTCTTCCAGACGCGAGCATCGATTTTTCTTAGAGCAGAGGGCTCCAGAATCAACATCTTGGGGCTGAGGCGACTCCGGATTTTGGACTCAAGCTGTCTGGAGTTCGGGAGCTGGGGTCTTGCATCCATGCTCGAAGCCTAGCCAAAGCTCGCACGAGGCTTTCAGGGGTTTGCAGCGCTTCGTCTCGCCCTAATTCGGTTGTCAAGGAATTTCAGCTACCACAACGAAGGAAACCGAGTATGTAATGTAGATCCTTCAAAGCAATAACCCTCGCCAAAGGAGCCCTGTGTACCCGAAGCCCTCTGAAGTTGAAGGGCCGGCCTAGAAGAGTGTTGTGCCAAAAGACGCGACCGTTGGGACCCTGGTCCGGGGTCATATGGTGTTGTGAAGTACCGTTGCGACTGCTGTTCACCTTTTGCTCTGGCATCAGCAAGCAGGAAGACGCACTGCAATAGAAGCAGCAATGGCGGCAGCAGCAGCCGCAAGATTGATACTCCTCCCACTATCAATGCAGCCAGCACCATCATCATCATCATCATGTTTATCCTCATACACATCAACATCCTCGTTGTAATCCGCACGGGCAGTGATCACCGCGCAGTACCGCTGCATTTTTACCCTTGAAGCCATTTATTGCAGTGGTCACTACGGATATTGCGACGAAAGTGGTTGGCTTATGTCCAGCTACCATCATCATGACGAGGACGTGCTTATTAATCAGCGAGACTTACTGTCTTTCGAGATTTGACATTAGGGCTTGCCTGTGTAAGAGCATTCTGGAAACAAAGAATGTTTGAAGGTCCTCAGATTGTGGTCTATGTCCAAGCTTTAGGGCTGAAGGACTTACGGCTCGTACCCCAACACATAATATGCCAGCCTCAGAGTATGCAGGGTTTGAGTTGTCAGGTTTGGGCTGAATGTCTCCACGCTCTTTTCGGGCGCTCTCCCGAAACTGATGATATTTTGACAAGTTCACTCGGTAGATTTGGGATTTGGGGCTTGCGCAGCATTTGGGGGTTAAGGGTCTGTCGTTTACAGTCCCAAATCAAGCATAGCAATGAGAGCTTAAGTGATGCACTCGCACAGTGACTGCCTCTCCAAGTCATGCTGCCTATACCCCACGATTTTCTGAAGGGTGAGAGACATCGTACAAGCTGTGGGGCTGGGTTCGAGGCGACTGGTATGCGAAAAAGGAGCCCGAAGAAAAGCACAGGCAAAACCGCACCTTGTGGCTGGTCCAGCTCTCTTGAGGCAGTCCCCCACCTAGGTGTTGGATTCAGGGTACCGGCACTCTAGGCCGGCTGCCGCGGATCAGGCTTGAGACTTGTCAGGAACTTCCGAGCATAATCCGACTTGTTACATCAAAGGCCATGCCCGTGGAACCTTGATCCAGCTCCATCATGCCCGATCCGGCCAGAGGTGCGAAGACTGATGAACCGCTGTACACCTGAAGCCGCGAACCCAAGCTCCAAATCACCATAGCCCAAACACATGGCCCAAAAACCCAAACCCTAAGCGGCCCTAACCCAACAACTAAACCAGGGTCCCAAACTTTATAAGCCCTTGAATGGAAACAGCAAGCATCACCGAGCCCCAAACTCCAAGCCCGAAAAAGCGCCCCCCCAACAAGACCCACACACCGAAACCCAATATGCCAAGACAATATGTGACAATATGGGAGTTTCCGAATATTAGGGGTACCTTAGTTTGGGGTCCTTGTAATAAGGATCCTACTATTTAGGGTACTAGAAAAGGATCCCCTATTTTCGGAAACTCCCAGATGAACCCAAAAATCATTGCCCCCCAGGCCTTGAGGCTTTGGCTCTGAACCCGAAGATCAGAGCTCCAAGCTCACAGAGCCTTGAACCGTAGACTCCAGAACTCCCCAAGCTGAAAAGATCCAAGATGCACTACCACCGAGGCCTTCGCTCAAGATTGGTCCGAAGCTGACGCTTCTGGCTGGGGGCTCCGGCCGCTGGCCTTGCTGGCAGTTTTTCTTTGTCCACTGCCTCCGCTGGTTTTGCTTGTCGGGAAAAGGCGCTTTGTAGGCATTAAAGCTTGTCTTGGGGATCTGGGTTGAGAGTCTGTTTCGGGGCTTGGGGTTTTTGGAGATGAGGTCCGGACCTAGGGTGTGCTTCAGGGCCGTGCGCTTCGTCTCCCACACGTCGGGACTTGGATTGAGCGTTTAGGGCTAAATGTGCATGCCAATTCAACGTGAACGACCCATTCGACCCAAAAGCCAGTGCAGGTACTCATCCCTGGTGCAGCTGCATCCAATACGGCTCTCGGAATATTCACCTGCGCGGGTGTGTAGGACGAGCCCTCACAACCCCAAGCCTTCACCCATTCAGACGATCTGAGTATTCGGCCAGTGTCTTCGCAGAAACTGGACGGATTTTCCTTCAGTCAAGGAGTCAAGGGCTTTGGGCTGTTTGGAACTCCCGCTGCGGGCTTCTGGCACCCGCGGTTGCCTGGAACACTACTCACACCAATAATCCGAACTCTTCAAGTGAATGCCCAATCTCGAACTTCTCGAAAGTGAAGCCCTGGGCAGTCACAGGAGTCTTGTGATGGCGGGGGCCTCCAGATCAAATGACACCCCAAAATGAAACCGAACAGTGAACCGGCAAGGGCATGTTGATTTTCGCCCGCCCTACTCTACACGGTAGATGCAAACCTCCAAGCCCAGTTCGCCACCACACCAAATGCCAAACGGCCTGAAGCCTCACCAAACCGGAGATGAGAGCTTGAGACAAAGATGGCCCTGATATAGACTTCCATCAACCAAAGAGCCGCCTGAAAAAGAACCTCCGAATGCGATACAGCATAACCTAAGGCACGATGATACACGATAATTTGCCAAACCTTTCCATGCTGCAAAATAACGCCGATCTCTGGGGCCTCCCAGGGAGCCGGGCCCAGAGATCGGTGATGCCTGGCTGCTGCGCTTGCGGGCTCAGGAACGGCGGGCGGAGTGAGGGTTCTTCAGGCCTTAGGCTGCTTGGGCTTAGGCGCTTTGGTTTTGTTCTTTTGACTTCAGTGCTTTCGGTGTTAGGCTGGAGGAGTTGAAATCTCCAACGTTTTCCAGTGCAGGCGATTGCCAGGCCGGCAAGGCGCTCGCAAGCAAGCGAATAAGACGAGTGCCGAAATCTGTCCATAGGTCTTCGACGCTTTATCAAGTAGTCACGCGGATGAGACACTGCTTGCCTGGTGCAGATAAGAGACCGAAGCCTAAAGGTTCTGCAGCCTTGGACATTGCGTTTCGGGGTTCGTGGTGTTCTGGAACCTCTAGAAGTCTACACAACCTATAAGTTTGGGCACAAGTCTCCCTACGTTCAAGTTTGGTTGCGGACTCCGACCACCTTCAGATTGAGCCCTGAAGTACAGAATATGGCTGGAATTCGATTTCAACTCCGGGTTTAAATCAATTGTGATCCGAAGGGTTTGCTTGTCGAAGACGACCGAGACAACCGATTAAAATCGATTCTAATCCATTGTGGTCGTG
>BGNK01008700.1:0-10287 GCA_003297005.1 Symbiodinium sp. clade A Y106 | reverse complement strand
AAGGAGGGGCCGGGGGCGGTGTTATAGAAGCTGCCCGGGTCGCCGGCAACGACGCCTGCAGCATCAAGACCAACGAGCGCCGGGCGCCTAGCGGGAATTCTAGAGGAAAGGAGCCAAGTCCTCACCTTCCTCCAACGCCGCCAGGATCACCGCGAAGGCCGCCTCGAAGTCTGCCGGCGAGAAAGATATAGCTCGGTCGGGAGGAGATACTACAGAATGTCTAGTCACCGAAAAAGCGACGTCGAGCCGGGACGGCTGCCGGCACGACGAGTCGCTCATGTCCATGCGCACACGCGTGTGCTACACAACAAAAATATTAGCTTTCGTGACATATCAGCCGCCTACTATCGCCTACTACACCCTCTTCCGTACTCCTATTTTCCCCGCGCTTGGGAATAAGATAGAGTAAGAACCTTTTATTACAACTATAAAAACCAACAGAAGATTTTTTTAAATTTTTTTGCGAATCATTTACGACGTACAATGACCTACACTAGAAATACGAGAAGTTAAACAAAGATCTGTCACGCGAGGCTTAGGGGAGGATTCATAGTAGCAAAAGAGAGAAGAGCGCCCGAAAAAAGCGCCTAAATGATTTGCAGTGAAACAAAATCGTATTTGTATTATGAGGGACTGAGAGTATCTATCGTGTACAGCAGCAACCAATTATTAACAATCTTACTATTTGCATATTCAGACACCTTCCTTCCACCCCCTCAGCTTCAATATTTGCCGCAGTACCGTCGCACATCACTGACCGCATCTTTTTAAATATTGAAGTTGGGGGGGGCGGGGGTCTAGACTACAGAGAAGTGTTAAGGGATTGTTCCCCAACAGCCTCTACGCTTGGGTTTGTAATCTGCTAAGGCCAAGCTCGGTGTCTAGATATCTACCGGTCTGTATATCCAAGACGATGGGAAATTCCACCTCATATCATCATAAAAGATACGAATCCCATAATTAATTCATTCTTCACAAACCTCAGAGACAACTTCGACTTCAGATAAAACTTTATCGATTCATAAATTACAATTATGAGCAGGATCTGAGCTCGACTCAACATTGCTCTTCGTCATTGACATTCTCCCAAGATGTTTCAACTACTGGTATGAAGCTGTACGCACAAAGCCCAGCATTCCTGTCGAACGCGAAACCACGTCAAACCTCTCTGCATGACACACGGCACACAGCATCCGCAAAGGAAACATGTTACTTTTGCGAAACCGCTTGTGCAAAGCCGAAAGCTCGAAAAAAGGAGCAGCTCTTCCCAAGCACCTTTTCCTGGCCACTGCAGCCCCGCTCTGCACAATGCCCGTGAATTTAAAATCAGATGCATGCAGCGGCGGCCCCATCGTCGCGTCAACAGCAGGCTGAGGGTGTCCCTACTACAGAACCTGTGCTGATGGCTTGGTCGCTACTCGATCTACTGCTTGCGACTGGTCATAAGTTGAGGGCGTCTCCGCTGAATGATGCTCCCCTCTGCCTATCTAGGCAGTGTCGGTCTCCGCCTGCATCACCTGCTTCAGACAGATGGCAACTGCAGCTGCGATCATCGGGTTGTGGCGGACAGTGGAGAAACCCATAACATGATTTCCACGTCCCGCCAGCCTCGCCTCCTGCATTCTGCTTTAAGGATGCTGGATTTCAGGCTTTTGACCCGGACTGGCATCGCACTGCCTTCAAGTCCACTCCTTTCTGAGCCCATCGCAACTAGCAAGTTGCTGCGACCCCTAAACCCCTAGAGCCACACCTGGCGGATGCCGCGGACAAAGTGAGTGATCGTGGCCCCATCGTCCTGGGGGAGCGCCTGGCTATGAGATCTGCCAAGTCTTCTTATCTTCTTATAAATGCTGTGATTAATATTTTCATTATTATTGCTACTATTTCAAAAACTTCCACAGTAGTTTTATCCTCCTTGCCCCGCTGTTACTGTTGCCAGCCTAGGGCCCACACAGATCGGAATTCGCTGTAAATGTTTACGGCAAATGCTCAGGTTGCAAAGCCAGGCTGGACCTGTGTCATCAGCATGGCCAAGATGGGGCGCCCATGATTGGGATCGTACTTAAACCTCAACAGACGCAAGCTCAAACATCGCGAAAGACATCGGCATTCAGGTCGAACTGTATCCAACATGCCTAGCAGGTCTCGCTTAGTGACCAGCGTGAAGCGTGTTTCCTACAAAGGTAATTTCTGGGAACCCAGCGCGCAGCTTGCCGCGCCGCCCCACTGCCGGACCCCCTCCACCCCGTCGAACCTTAGAATGACTCTGCGGACGCCCGAGAGCAGCGAGGATACAGGTGAAGTTGTCTAGTAGTATGACCAACTTACTGCAGCTTTGGCATGGAAACAAATCGCAAACATTTGCAGACATACCAGATTATGCAACCTGTACAAGTCAGCGGAGCACTTCCCTACATCTGGCGGGCGCGCCATTGGTCCTTGGGAGCACCCCGACCTAAGGAAGAAGTGAGCTACTGAGTTACTGTCGAATAGCACACGGAGAGGAAGCTGAGCTCCCTGCGCTGCACTTCCCCCATGCAGCTTAGGCCAAGCCCAAGGCTGTCGTAGGGCCGGGCACCTAGACTCAGACAGTGCATCATGACACTGAGTGGACTCCAAAAAGCCGAAGGAAATGAAAGGAATCTTCATCCATGCCAGGATGGTTCCCATGCGCACGTAGTGCACTAAACTTGGAAAGTTTCCATGATGCTTCATGCGAAGAATGGCCCAGTCATCACGCAGGAGACTGTGCCGGTTGCTCCGCACCGACAAATCGTTTAGGGAAACTTGAGCCACGGACTGCTTGGGGGCCCGCGGCCGCCGGCTGAGCGGAGCTGGTCGATGAGGTCCTCGGACTGATGGCCGCCGGCCGCCGGCCGCTCTGCAAAGCGTTTTCTACGGGACGCATGACCCATGTTGAAGGCATGCACGGCTGAATTTCTGCCATAGAGGACCACTGCCACGGTTGGTTTGCTCCAAGTACATTGTACATCAACAGCGTGGAACAAAACGACGCTGCAAGCCCTTGTACTTATCATACTTATCTGCATACATAGCTTCTGCACTTGCAGACCGGCCCTAACTGCGACCGTGCAGCTGTCATCATCAACTCAGCAGACGCTTTGCTCAGGATTCGCACCTTGAGGGGGGAGCAAATGCTGTACACAAAGACCTGAACAGAAAGGGGCTTAAAACATCTTAACACCCAACACTCCCGGTGCATCAGCCTCGTGTCGCTTGGCCAGACACCCTCCAACGTGGCGGCTTCGTTTGCGATGCCAGTTCCGGAAAGCAGGATTAGGGTTGAAATCCCTTTGCGACTGGCCGTTTGCCGCATCGACAGCTTATGTTCTACGGTGAGGACCAACATACCCAACACTTCCCAAGATATCAGCTACGATAGTCAAGCAGACTAAGCGCGTCACCCCTGAGATGGGGTGCTGCCCGCCATGGATGACTGCCAGCAGAAACTTAGCCTTGCTTGGTGGACGGCGGGAGAGCAAGACTTACATGAGAACATACGAGAGTACTGTGAGGTGGCTTCTGGAAATTGTAGACTTGCCGTACTGTCGGCCGACCTGGCAAGGGCTGCAGTGACGTTGCTATTGCGGCCGGAGCAGCGTAGTCGTCCAGCGTGCTTAACCTTCGTAAAACACGACAAGCCGCAGGTTGTGAGTGAAGCCCTGCAGTGCTTTTCAAACGAGCGCTCAGGTTCTTGCAAGCCCCCTTCCAGGCTGGAGAGGCCTGCACGAAACCACAGACGGTGTTCTGAAGTCTCTGTGGCTATGCTTCCTTTCTGGTGTCTCTTATCATCTTGGCCTCCACCAGCTGAGGGTAGGCAACAACGGCCCAGCCAGCGACTTTTCATGCCTAACCGCTTCACCGAAGCTGGCAGTCTCAGTCATAATGTCATAAAGCGCAGGTTGCCTCGCTTTGGAGGGTCGACGCGGACCAGCCGAAAGTTTGTTCCAGTGCCCCCCCAGCGCGAGGACTTTGTGTACCTCGGGCCACACAAACGGAGCAAGCAGTTGGGAATGCCTTGATGCTCGCGGCCTCGAGGCCTGGGAAGCTTAGTGGGCTTAGTGCGCGACCTGTACAGCACGCTGAGCCTTCGAGCTTTGGAAGTGGTCAAGCTGAAGCCGGTGTCGCCTTCCCGGGCTGCAGTCAGTTCTGTACAGATTTTAGTTCAAGGAGTTTACAACCCAAAACACCCGTGAAAGGGACCCCAATTCAAACAAGGACCCCTGAGCCCCACAAGACTAGGCCGAGAGGCTCATGCCCAAGGGCCCCAAGATGTGGTCGCGCAGGTAGGTCTCCAGCTGCTTGCCTCAAACAGAGTTCACAAGGACGGTGGTAGTGTGCCGGGACTGGTGCCGGTCTTTATTCTGCCCAGATAAAAGCACGATGTAGTAACAGTGTAGCATGCTGCGAGGGGTTCAGGCGTCGGTGTCCGAGACCATTTGTTGAGACCAGGAGCCGGATTTAGTAACAGGTTCAATCCTCGTGATCTGGGCTGCAAGCCGGATTTCAGCTCAATCAAATGTCCGAGCACATCGTAGCCTCGGTAGGGCAGTTTTAGTTTAGTAGTTTCTGCTCTGTCCTTGTCTGTCTGGAACTAACTCTATCTTGGGGAGTCGCTGTAGCCATAGCCATAGTGCTGGCCTGGCAGAAGCTGTTGCAATATTCTTGGCATGTTCAGGGTCATCATCCTGCATCAGAGCAGGGCAATAATCGCTTCTGATGAGAGCTCTCATGGAGAAACCTGGCCTTTACTCAGACTCATGCCCGGCCTGGATGACTGACCAGCGGGACATTGGCCAGTTCCTGCACCTGAGTTTTTTTGGGAACTGGAGCTCACAGGCTTTCTGGCAAGGGATGATCATCTTCCGCAGCACAGGCGCCCAATCAGCCAGACACTTAAATTCATTGCGATCCACGCCTTGGAATACCACGGCATCTTGAGTCTCCATACGTTGCTGAAAACAGCATCAGCAGCCACAATGCACAGTAGGTGAAAACAGCATAATCTAAGGTGGAGGCGGTCTACGAGGGGCGTGTAAATGTTGGCCTCAGCTTGCAGACGGTGGCGAGATATGGCGGAGCATGCCCGAAAGCCTGTGCGGTGCGTCAGAATCGCCTTGGATAACATCCCACCCTTCCCGCTGAGTTTGGCGGCCCACGCTCGTTCGCGGGCACTCCTGGCCAGGAAAGGCGGGAGAAAGTGGAGCTCCCAGCTTCCCCTCATGTCGGAGTCCATCGGAGTCGGTTTAGGGTTTAGTAGTTTAGGGTATCGGAGTCCCTACGGGAGTCCTGATCCTGGGTCCGTCGAGCACTGGGGCCAGGCCGCAGGAGATCCCAGAGGTGTGGGTGAGCCTCGGGGCCGAGCGAGAGAGAGATTTTTGTGGGTTCTTCTTAAGGGCTTGAATTTTTATATTTTGCCATAATAAGTTATAAAGAAACCATATTATTTACTATATTTACTATAGATCCCTTTTTGGGGTATCTTAAACTAAACCCCTTAACAAGAACCCAGTCTTGGGATGCTGCAGGTGCCGGATGGTGATGGGCCGCCTGCTTGGCACCAGCCTGCAGAAGTCTGGCCTTGTTGGTGCAGAAATCCTTTGGCGTCGGTTTAGGGTTTAGGGACTTCTTTTGCTGCGCAGAAAGGGCCACGGCATGCCGTCAGATCGTTCGGCAAGAACCTTGGACAGGGGCATCTAAGCTTGCTGCCTTTGGTTTTGTGGCAGCGACCTGAGAGTGGCCCAGGCACCTTGGGGTTCTCGAAGGCCGGGATGTGCTTGGAGAGCTCATCATCCAGAGTCAGGTGCCCTTCCTGCATTGCCAATGCACGTTGAGCAAAAAACCCCGGTGCTGAACGCTTTTGCAGGTATCTCTCGGATACCAATGTGAGCAATGCCGGTCGTGGAACGGAAAGCCACATGGGAAACTGACTTAACATGTGGAGGCCACACTGGGATGCAGTGCATGCTGCAACCCTTTCCCAATCCATACGAGTAGAAAGAATCTACACTCTAGTGGTGAAGCTTGGGATCGCGACCTCAGCGAGCTGCAACACAGCAGCAGCCACGACGCACTTTGACATCGAATAGATCTGGGCGTCCAGAATACGAGCGTCACTGAAATTGACTTTTGCCAATGCTAGAGTTGCTACAGCAGGCCAGCAGGACCGTCTTCAAGCAAGTTTAAAACTGAGCAGCACTCAATCCTTTTTTTGCGATTCGGTATGGCATTCAGCTCAAGGGGACGCGGGCGACTAATTCAGGGCCGGAGACGAGGGTCTGGAAGCCGTGCTTCACCCTGCCACGGATGGCTGCATTTTCTCGTCGCAGTCTTTCCACCTGGGACTCCAGCTCCTCACGCTCCATGCCCAGTTCCGACTGCCATTGCAATCTCAGTGCTTCCTGCGCTCGGAGGAGCTGCGATGCTCTTTGCTCTTCGTCTTGAGCTCTGGATTGCAGGGCTTTCATTTGGCGTGTGAGGCGCCGGAAGTCGGCCTCAGCCTGACGCTTTGCTTGCTCCACCTCGTTGTTTGCTCTGAGCCGCGCCTCCTGGAGTTCAAGCTGGGCTTTCGAAAGGCCTTCCTCTGCAGCCAGGGCTCGAGAGGAAGTTAGCTGGAGCTCCTGCTGCACCTGGCTCAGCCGTTGTTCCACGGCCTGGAGCTGGGACTGAAGACTGGCCTGGTCCGCAGCAGCCCTTGCAAGGTTCTCTTTTGCATCTTTGGCGGAAGCATCATGGCTGCTCCGCAGCTTCGCGAGTTGCTGAGTTACTTCTGCCAGCTGCTGCTCGAGTTTCCGGCGACCTTCCTGAGAATTCTGGTAGTCACTCTGCAGACGCTCGTGTTCGTCCTTGTAGGCGGCACTTTGTCTCTCTAATGCAGATGCCTGCCATTCCTGCTGCTTCTCAAGTTTCTCGGCCTTTGCCGTAGCCTCCGAGGATGTCTGCTCACTGTTCCGAAGCCTCTTCCGCAGGTCTTCAAGCGTCTTCTGCTGAGAGCTCTTCAACGTCTGAAGCTCCTGCTCCTTCTCGCGCTTGATGGCGCTGATCTCTTCCCGCAAACGAGCCTCCAAGCGCTCGGCCTGCTTTCTGCTGGCCTCTTCTGTGCTTTTCAGCCGGTCCTTCTCGATCTGAAGCTCCATCAACCGTGCCTCGCGGTCCTTGAGCTGCGCGACCTTGTCCTATTTCAGGGCGCTCGAATCTATAGCCCTGGCAGCAAGTTTCCCACTAGAAAGACCAAATCCGACAGCCGACAGCCGTCCTCATGTGCTTGGCGGATGTCAACCAGCTGCCGATCCATGGTGTCGGCCTGGTCACCGCTACAATGGAGGCAAACACCAAGCGCTAACAGCGTGTTGGTGCTTGCATGGCAGCTATGCTGTACTGTCCAAACACGCCGCAGGAGAGTCTGTTTGCACACCCGATGCATATCATGACTGCAAAAACACATAAAGGGTGCTAAGGCATCGGCAGTTTGCAAGAGTTGCTGAGCCTCTTGCTTGGTGGCTTCGAGCTCCTTCCAGCAGCAGTTTCTTCAACTGTTCGCAGTTAGCAGCAGTTAGCACATGACAGCATTTTATAAACGATGCTGTCACAGGTCCTTGCGTGTCAGGTGCAGCTCCTCTGCCCTCTCGTCCAGGCCGTTCCGTGCTTCCAGCGCCTGGCGTCGATACTCGCCTTCACGCTTCTGCGTTCGGGCGAGGTCGGCTTTTAGCCGCTCCTCCTCGTCAAGCGCCAAAGCACATCTCTCCTGAAAGGACTTCTGATTGATTTCATTGGTTTGGGTCTGTACCTCGAGCTCGTGCCTCAAGGACTCCATCTCTGCCTCCAGAGCATCCCGGCGACTGACTTGATCGACAAGCTCTGCTGTCACCTCTTCCAAGCGCTGCTCGGCAACAGCCCGTTGATGGGCCAAGGCTTCTCCCCTATGCACCTCCTCTGCCAAGGCATTCGTGTTCTCGCTGGCCTTCGCATAAACCTCCTGGGCTTGCTGCCGTCCTGCTGCAAGTGTCTGTTGCATACGTTCAAGCTGCAGCTTTAGCAGCTGATTTTGTTGAGCCAAAGCCTCGTTCTGCTCTACGCTGAGCCGGTACAACTCCTGGAGCTCTTCGTGTTGATCATCCACGAGTCCGGCTTCTCCAGGAGCCCCGCCGCCACTGTAGCCCAGCAGCTGCAGATTGCGTAGCTGCTCGGTGCGCTCTTGCAGCTCAGCACGCAGCTGATCGTTCTCCTGGGCCAAAAGCTGCGCCTGCTCGGCGATGCTCACAGACCTCTCGATAACTGCCTCCAGCTCGGAGATGCGCTCCTCGTAAGCGAAGAGCAGGGGCGACATCATCTGCATGTTCGTGACCCAGGGCGGCAAGGGAATGTCATCCTCAGGTCCGGCC
This sequence comes from Symbiodinium sp. clade A Y106, assembly GCA_003297005.1. NCBI lineage: Eukaryota > Dinophyceae > Suessiales > Symbiodiniaceae > Symbiodinium > Symbiodinium sp. clade A. The sequence goes on along the minus strand of BGNK01008700.1, from coordinate 1,885 downwards.
TCTGGCAGAGGACGCTTGCTGTTCTGCTGATACCGCCGCAGTTCGCGGGTCACACGCTCTGCATAGTCCTTCAGTTCTCGCTTCTCCTGCGTCAAGCGGATGAACTGCTCCTGCAGCTCCGGTGCAGTCGCCGGTGGCAGTTCCACAGGCTCTCGGGACTCTCGGGCTTCCCTTTCTCGGGGCAGTGCTTGCCGCTGTTGCAGGAGACGCCGCATCTCATCCAGATTGCGTTGGCCGGTGACGGGCTCCACAGCACGCTCCGCATAGCCTCGATCGGCATCAGGCTGCAGCATCGCAGTGAAAGCCCTGCAGCTGCAAATTACGTGCACCTACTGGTCTCTCGCATTCTCTCGCTAGCATCTGATAGCATGTGGCATCTGCACGAATGGAATAGTGCTGGCATGCGTTGCTCCTTAAGGTTCAGGTGTACTGGATATTACTGGCTTTTCGTTCGACGTGGGCATCCATGTGCTACAACAGCAACAGCTAGATCCAAAGCAGCCAGCCGGCAACACGTGGAAGCGATGGTCCTTTCCCGAGGACTGACATCGTCAGATGCAGTGCCAGTGCTGCTACTTGCATGCCCAACAAAGATTGCTCAAGTGGCACTGCTTAAGGTTCACAGCGTTGTTGCAGCGTTGCGCAGAGCACGAAGTCCATGTGCGGAGAGCAAAACAGCAAGCGAGGTCGCAGCAGAGCATGGCAGGCGTTTCAGCACATTGCCGGAGGCTGCGAACCAGTTACAGTCTTTCACAGCCCTTCGCGGGAGGCCGGTAGCCCGTGTCAGCCGACGCCCAGGACTGCCATTCTGGTTCGAGCTTGGGCAGATTTCGGCACGTGTCTGCTGAGTGCACTACCCTGACGATGGACTTGCGATTCATGGGGATCTTTGCCTCCACATCGGCCTCAGACGCTGAAAGATTCCTAGATCCTATCGATTCCTAGATGCCATTCGTGTTCTCATGAACTCGAAGGGCCAACTTGGCCACGGCGAGGTTGGGCTGCAAAATGTTAGCATGGAGGGCTCGCTACAGCAGTTATACGCACACTAACGGAGCCCACTCAAATGACAGAGATCCTTGTCCCTGGGGCCAAGATCACACCAAGATCTCATGGCAAGCTAGATGCATCTAGATGCCTTCGAGGCTTCCAAGGCCCTGACGTAACCTCTCTCTTCGATCATCTGCAGCTGACCTGCACTGGAAAGGCTTGACATTGTTTGAGAGAAACTGAAGCACATCATGTCGCACAGCAGCACTTTGCATGCGTGATATGCGCTTGCGCACGCCCTGAGTCAATCCTGAAGGCTAGGCTTGGACAAACACAAACGGAGTCGAGCCGGGAGGTTTGCAGTCGACCGAGGTCCTCGAAGAAATGCCCCCGCTCCTCCCCACCTGCATGTTAACTGCCCATACCTCAGCCATTGAGTTCCGCTTTTCCGTGTTCGCCGAAAGTTTTACTCTCTGCAAGGTCGACCGGATCTATTTCTATGTGTTGGCATGTTCGCGTCATCTTCGGCAACATCTGCGCCTCCGATGATTGCGCATGCTGCAATGCCAGGCCATTGACCTTCGAAAACAGCCGCAAACTTCAGGAAGCAGCAAGCATGCTAGCACTATAGGGGCATTCATAATTACGTATACTATTCAGGGGGGTTCCTTATCCGCCGACCCCGCTGTTGGGTCGAGCGCCGGGGAAGCCCTTTCATGGCAAGTAGCCCCGGAACCCTCTTAAGCTCTGCACCTCAAAACCCTGTCCATCTTAGGCAAGGGAACACTGCTAAACATATCACAGCCGGAGACTGGCTGGTAAGCATGCCAGGCAGAGCGAAACACAGGCTACAGTGGAAACAATAAATCCTGTCATGCCTGCGAATCTCGACCAA
>BGNK01008682.1:0-10382 GCA_003297005.1 Symbiodinium sp. clade A Y106 | reverse complement strand
CATTGCACTACCAAAGGACTGTACAAAGCTACGGCTGATAACCTATTGTTAGCAGCAGAACGCACGGACTTTTTGTTCACTTGAGCCATCATAGTAACGTAGGTAGAACACTAATATACTTACACAAAAGGATTAAAAACAAGGTTTGCCTCTGCAAAACAGTCGTAAACTGGATCCACTTAAGAGTTGCTGCATCGTGTAAAGCACATGGCGAGGCTTGGAAAGTGCAGGGCGTACACGCGCCATGGTCCAACTACAAAGGTTCGTCTACAAGGGTGCGGTAAGGGGTTTATAGTAGTTGTGTTTCCAGGATAACCGTGAGTGTAGCATGGTGTCAGGGAGAAACTATGATTATTAGCCACTTGGCCCAGAATTCCTCACCAAAGCAACCCGAAACCATAAACACAAAACCCTTAAACCCTAAACTCCATAGCTTTTCGGGTCTGCGTGCAAACAGTACCTGCTTTGGGCTATTTGGAGGCATATTGCATTCTGCGGCTCGTCGCAGGTATGAGAGGTTGGACCGTAACGAAGCCCTACACCCTGGGAAGAGTACTAATCAGTGACTATTCAGGATTCTATGTTCCCCCGAAAGAGGAGACTGTGGTGTGTTAAACCAAAAGTTTCACACTACTGTAGTTCATCCTTGAATGAAAACATTCTGACAAGAGTAGTACGTAGCTTCAGCATCCTACACCCCAAACCCCAAATTCCAAACCTTCAACCTCGAACCCTTACTCCCAAACTACAAACCCTCAAAAAGCCTCCAACAACCTCTAGTCTAGGGTGCTGACAACCCCCAAAACCCTAAACCTTAAACCCTATTCCCTACCCCCCAACCCTAAATACTGAACACTACTGGTGCTTTTGTTTTTTACCTTCTAGTCAGTCATAGTTCAAAAACCGTAATCTTTACACCCTTAAATCCTTAAATGTTCGGGCCTGGTGCTTAAAACCCTAAACCCTAAACCCTAAACCCCAAACCCTAAACCCTAAACCCTTTAGGCTTAAGAAGACCCCATCTGCCTGGGGAACGTCGCTCCGGAGAGCAGAAAGCCGAGCTCGAAGAATTCCGCCTTTGATGGGTTTAGGGTTTAGGGTGGTTTAGGGTTTAGGGCTGGGGTTTAGGGTGGTTCAGGGTTTAGGAGGGTTTAGGGTTTAGGGTGGTTTAGGGTTTAGGAGGGTTTAGGGTTTAGGGTTTAGGGTGGTTTAGGGTTTAGGGTTTAGGGTTTAGGAGGGTTGAGGGTTTAGGGTTTAGGGTTTAGGAGGGTTGAGGATTTAGGGTTGGGGTTTGGGGTTTAGGGCCTTCAAGGGCGGCTTTATGAAAAAAGGGGTTTGGGGTTTCCTGTAAAGGGATTTGTAGGGGTTCCTTTGGATTTGTTTTAGGATCTATAAGGGTACCCTTAGGGTTTATGGTTGGGGTTTGGGGTTTGGAGTCTACTTGGACCGCATAAAACCATGCTGTTTACGGTTACCTATTATGATTTCCTTATATATGTCCTGAAAAAGGTAGGTTATTTGGGGATAAGGTAGGGTTTAGCATTTGGGGGTTTTAGGGTTTAAGGTGGGGATTCGGGGTTTGGGGCCGGGAAGGTTCCTTTAACGGTTCCTGGAGGCTTCCTGTATCGGGTTCCATAAGGGTCCCGGAACCTTTCATAAGGAGGCCGCAGAGGAACCCGAAAGCAGCCAATATAGGGGCCCTAATAAAGCCCTGAAGGACCTCTTTACTTACCTTTGGGTAGTAGGGAATGGAGGAATGATAGTAATAGTAGCTATAATTGTACCCCATTCCTCCATTCCCTACTAACCAAAGGTAAGTTTAAGGGGCTGGGGGGTTTACGAAGTCCAGGCATATATTTCTGGTTCGGGGATCAAGTTCAGGGGGCAGCCTGTGTGTCGAAAGATGTGTTTACAGCGCCTCAAAAGGATTTGAGACCCTAAACCCTAAACCCTAACCCTAAACCGTATTTTTTTACAAAGAGGTTTAGGGTTCAGGGATGGCTTGAGTTTAAAGTTTTGGGTTGCGGCTTTAGGTTTGGGCTCTTGCTTCGTAAGGCTTGGAGCTTCAGACTTTGTAGGGCGGGATCTACGGCTGAGGTATAAAATCTTCGCAAGGTTTAAGCTGAAGTCTCGTCCTTAAGGTGGATGGCTGCGGAGTGCGTTTGGGATTGAAGGCTCGCTCTTCTGTTCATGTTTCGGGGGTTGGACTTGCGGTGGGCTCTTGTCCGGGTTTCGGGTTTAGGGTTTTGATCGATTTCAAAAGTCTGCTTCTGTGCTTGTCTGCCAGTGAACTGAATCTCAATCGCCTGAACATAAGCATTTTCTTCAAGGCAATGTCCCTTCAAAGGGGCGTGGATGGCGTGTACTCCAACTGTTGACGTCCATTCATGTGCATATTTATGGTCCCGAAGCTGAGGGTTTCTGTTGCAGGGTCAGAAGTTTCAGGTTAGGGGCACGTGCAACCCTGCATGGGGACCACATATATCCCACCCATATGGGGTCAAAACATTCACGAACTTTCGGGATACATTCATTGCGTACGTAAAAATCAGACTACCTAATTAGCTTGGGGCTTAAGGTTTACGGCGAAAGTTTATGGTTTGGGTATCAAGCGTAGGGTGTATAAAGCTTAGCGTGTTGGCTTAAAGCAACGACTCGAAACGACGCGCTATGGAACAAGGTGCAGCTGGAGGTGGCGAGGTCATTCTGAACCCACCCGCGCTTGTTGATCAGATGCATCCGCAACCTTGTAGTTGAGAAGGGAAGTTGATTTGGCGTCTTGTGCTATGTGTGGGTTGTAAAAACACATCATGATGTGGACTTTGGTGTTCAGAAACATCCCTACAGCCGCCACCCGAGAATCCTCACTAAACTCTGCTCTCCTGTACGGAGAAATAGTGGTACCCCCATGTTCTGGTTGACATTTTGTTTACCTTGCGGCTCTGCTCGGTCGCTGGGAAAACATGGAAGGAACCATGAACTCCAAACTTTGAAAGGGAAACACGACATGCCTGAACCTACTTGTCCGGCTCTGGAGGGTAGGGTTTAGGGTGTAGGGGCTACGGGCTACCACAACAGATGACTACCTAATCAACTGCTACGTAAACTGACAAACTTGGATTCACAGCATCGCTGCACTGCTAACTCCGAGCCCTCCATGCGAGCAAGAGGAGGTCCCAATGACAGTGTTACATGCATGAAAACGGAACGCAAGGCGCAACCGTGCTCCGAGACCAAGCATTTCAGTCTTAAGTTGGCTCACACAGTAAGCTTCGAACTCGCGACATCCGGCTTTATGTCTATGGTTGTTCAACGTTCGACTAGCTTGCCTCATGCTTGCGTCACTGCTGTCGTGAATATGCGGTCTCGAACCGCACTGCGAGCACGAACCAAGTAATGACTCAACATACATCCCGTGCCTGATGCCTGCGCATATCATGCCCGCTGGGGGGCCAAAACATGCGTACAGCAGGGCACCGCTTCCATAACCAGGTTGGACCTTAAACACCTCTGAAAACACGCTCGTAAAGAAGATCCTCTAAAGCCCAAGGCGGGGCAATACAACATACTTTCGCAAATGCCTAGCTAGATAAAGTACATGGTTCGGGCCTGTATCTACAAATACGTCTCAGATCCCAGCACTCGCCTGCTACAATATGTACTCCCAGCCTCCCCAGTTCCCGTGTCGTTCTGCCTTTCGAGTTCGGTAGGGCTTAGGGCTTTAAGGCTCTAGGCTTGGGTGTTGGGGTCATGGTGCTGAGGCTTGAGTGAGGTTCGTGTAGGATTTAGGCGTAGGGTTTAGAGTTAAGGGTTTACGGTTTAGGGTGGAGGATTGAATCTTACCCTAAGGGTCCAAGTACCTAATTATCATATACTCTCCAAAATAGAAACCTACATAACTACTATCCAAAACCTAAGTACCAAATTATTGGGTCCTTTGGACCCTTGGGGTTACGGTGAAATTTCAGATATACTTGCAGGGCCAGTGAGGTTTAGGGTTTGCGGGGTTTGGGGCTAAGGGCGTGAGGTCGAGGGTTCAGGGTTTGGGGTCTATCCGATAAGTTTATCCTACGGTTGATGATAAATGCAGGGTTTATATCATCAACCGTATGCCCTGCAATCCCTCACCATCCTCAACATGCTCCACATTGACGTGAATCGGACTGGCAGGTGCCATTGAATCCTATCTTGCAACCAAAACCCACAAATTCAAATCAAACTAAAACCCCCACCCCCCCCAGAGACTCCAATATCCCTTAATTAAGGAGTTTTCCCTGAATGAAAGTAGGATCCCTAATATGACTTAGGGTATATTCCTTCATTAAGGGGTTTTGGAGGCTCTGGGCCGAACGCACTGAAGCTTCCAATCAGGAAGCCTGCAGCACGAAAGCCCCAAACCCTCAACTTTTGTAATCTAGGGGCCCTAATAATTCGAATAGGGTTTGGCGGCCCATTATACTTGTGCAATAATTATAGTAAGGAGCCCCCAAAATAGTATAGGTACTTATTAAGGTCCCTATAGTACGCCCTAAACCCGACAGCAAGACCTGAAACCTGGGTTGCACACTCCTCAATCCTAAACGGGTTTTGGGCTTAGGCTTTACATAGGGTTTAGGTTCGCTATGTATCCAAAACATTCATTTTAGAGGCCCAGGGGACTTAGTACGTAGGTTGTAAGTAGAGCCATAAGTACCCTAAATTGTATGGAGATACCCCCCTACTTATAACCGACTTACTAACTCCCCTTAAACTAAGAAGCCGCGCATTCACAATGATAAGGATACTTAGGATGCTAACCCTAATAATTCCAAACACTACACCCAACCACCCGACAGCCCTGAAGTCGTAAAGCCCTGAACCCCTCAACTCCAAACCCATGTTGTAGAAGTACTACAGAACCCTATAAAGCAATAATATTTCAAGATAAAATACCTTTCACAAAGATCCTGATTCCAACTAAGTCTATGGGGGCCAGAATAATCAAAACTGTACCGGAACAAGGGGCATTCTTATCATTGGTTTTTCTGGCCTCCAAGATGGATGAAGGCTTAGGGTTTAGGGGACAAGGGTTTAGGGTTTAGGGGATATGGGTGTAGGGTTTAGGGAATTAGGGATTAGGGTTTAGGGTTTAGGCCTCTACCCCTTTGGAAAGCTAACAAGCCCCTATTGTCACCCTCCAACTCCTAAACTCCACGAAAACCCTGTAAACCAAACTCGACAAAATCCTAAAAAACCTTATAACCCCCACTCGGATCCTCAACTCGACGGAACCCTATTAAACCCTACTGAAACCTCTGAACCCTAGTTCAACCGGTTTTGGGTTTAGCCCAAAGGGTCCAAAGGACCCAATAAGAAGGTATTTGGGTTTAGGATAAAAGATATGTAGGTTACTATTTTGGAGAGCTTATGATAATGAATTAGGTACTTGGACCCTAAACCCTAAACCGTAAAGCCCTAAACCCTAAACCGTGAAATGCAGCTGAGTACGTGGAGACGGCGAGGCCGCTACGCAAGGCCAGCAGTGAATGCAAGCCAAGCCTGACTCCAAAAGGGACTTGGGGATCCTTTAGAGGGGTCCTTTAAGCGATCGGTTGAGGACTCCTTTAAGGGATCCATTGAATGATCCTTCAAGGGATCTAGACGGGTCTAGGGTAAAGGGCGGGAGGTGCTTTTTTTAGGTAGGGCTTGGGTGTAGGGTGCCTTGCAGGGTGCCCTAGAATGTCCTGAAGGGTTCTATAAGGGACTTAAAAGGGTTTAAGGCATAGGGATGCATACGGTTTAGGATTTAGGGGGATCCTTTCTTTGTTCAACAATCTTTTGTCAGAGCTTTTGTGGTGGCTTAGGGTGTTTATCGGATGTTCTGGTTCGGCGTTAGGGCTTTCGTCGACGCGCTGCACCGGAGAGTTAAGAATCGCTGAGGACTTCTGGGTGTCGGGTGTTGAGGATATGATAGTTAAAGGTGTTGTTTGTTTTGTGGTTTTAGGATTCAAACCTCAACCCCAAAACCCAAACCATTTTGTGGGGCTTGTGCAGACTTTGGGGTTTGCAGATACGTTTCCGGACTGTAGGTGGAGTCGCGGCTTTAAGGAATCCAGAAATCCAACGCCCCTGAACCTGTTGCGTTTAAGGTTTAGGGTTTCGGGGTTTATTCGCTTAGTCTGCTGTGCTGTAAGCAGGGGTTTCGGGCTTCTAGGGTTGGGGCTTAGGCTTCTTATGACCGGCATCTCCGGCGGGCGGACCCGAAGATACCTTGGATAATGCCCCCGTGATGTAACAGTCTATGAAAAGGGTCTCATTAAGGGCCGTTTCTTTCTATACTAGGTTTAGGGCTTAAGGGTTTAGGGTTTAGGGTTTAGGGTTTAGGGTTCTATACTATACGTATGTAGATTTGATTGGACGGATACTGAGTGGGAGCAGTATCCAAAACATGCCAATATCTCGAAGGAGCCCTTGATACACCCACTAGGCCCTTAGATAAAGCCTGCTACAGAAACACCCCAAAACCGTATAACACCCGTCACCCTAAAACACGCTACAGAAGACAACCCGAGGAAACCTTATATGTCCGTATGCAAAGCACTATAGCACATATGCGAGCCGTGCTGCATAGCAGTCTTGGTTGTGAGCTTGCGAATGTCTCTGTAAGCCAGCCTCAACCCTAAACCCTAAACTCTAAACCCTAAGCTCTGAACCCTAAACCCTAAACTCTAAACCCTAAGCTCTGAACCCTAAACCCTAAACTTTTCACTCCACATACGGGCTCGCTCTCTCTGGTCAGGGCTTTCGGAACTTCGGGGGCAGAAGGGAAACCAGACGAAAGGTTCGGGGTTTTCTCGGTTGGGACTCTTAATTAATGTGATCCCCTAGGTCAAACACTAAGGGTCCAAGGACCGAGCTAATGTAGGAACCTGATTAAGAAACCTTGGACTTTTAATTGGGTTCCTTATATGAATCCTACTATTTTGGGGGTTATAGGCCCAGGGTTTCTTAATCAGGTTCCTACATTATTCGGTTTTAGGATAGTAGTTATGTAGGTTAGGATTTGGGAAATTTATGATGATTAGGTACTTGGACCCTTGGGGAAAGGTAACGAACCCCGGCCACCACTTAGCCGAGCAGCAAGGAGACATATAGAAACATGCTCTCGCCAACGTCGTTCGTTCTTAACCACCTCAGTTTAAACTTTAGGGTTCAGTGGATTCCACTTTAGCCACTTAAGCGCAAAGGTGGACTTTTCCTAATAGTCAGTTGATTGTAAGAAGACCCGAAGATAGAGAATGAGGGCACTTCTGGGAGACCGAGATATGCTTTCCCTTCAGAGGTAATTACGAGGGTGTAGGTGGCTGTCGTGCTTGATCTGCTACAGAGACATGACTGGCAATGGTGATTGCCACTAGTTACGCTTATGATCATCCTAGACCCTACAAGCTAGAATGAAATGTTGTATAATGGTTTATGTTGCGCTCTTTGGTGCGTTTGATGAAAGGTAGTCAGAACTCAGGGCCCTCGGGATGCAAGATCTGCTCACAGCTGAAGCCCTCAAACCCCAAACCGCTAGCCCTGCGCACATCGCAACTCACCCTAAACCCTGTACCCTAAATCCTAAACCCTAAATCCTAAACCCTAAACACTGCCGAGCAGCCGGAACCCTCTCACAGCCCGTCGTCTTGAGCAGAGGCTGCAGATGCTCATACAAAGGCCCCTGCAGTAGTCCATGCCTTCCAGCCAAGGCTTAGGGTCCATGTTCCCACATAGTATATGGGAGTTTCCACATAGGGGTACCTTATTTTGGGGTCCTTATAATAAGGATCCTACTATTTAGAGTACTATATTAGGGTCCCCTATTTTCGGAAACTCCCATATACTTTGGGCCCAATGCACCTATATAGGGAGTACTTTAAGGCCAAAGAATATACTATTTGGGTACATGGGCTTAGGGCTTTGGAGAGTTACCAAACCCTAAACCCTAAACCCTAAACCCTAAAAACCCCCAATACGCCAGCACTAAATGCCTAAGCCCCAAGCCCTTATAAACCCTAAACGCTAGGGTTTAGGGTTTAGGGGTCTAGGGTTTAAGGGTTTAGGGTTTAGGGTTTAGGGGTCTAGGGTTTAAGGGTTTAAGGGTTTAGGGTTTAGGGTTTAGGGGTCTAGGGTTTAATTAGGGGTTTGGAGGTTTAGGGCTCAGGGATGTTCACCGGCCGGTTCCAAGAACAATGATTTGTGATCCCTTGCAAGTTTAGAATCGTTGATGTTCTGCCAATGGAGAGGGCGCTTCTCGTACGTAATCCTCGGTTCCACCATCATCACCTGACACCTTCTTGCACTACGATGTGCATGTAACTTGTCGCTGCTCATATCAATTATCAGCGTCCTGGCAACATCATCATAAACACCCGGACCTCACCGTAGTATGACTGCAGCTTCCCTGCAACATCCTATTCAGTAATATTTCACGCTCATCCGTATGTGAGGGTATCACCGGAGCCACTGGCATCATCACAATTGTCATTCAGGAAGACATTTAATTATGTCGTCATTGCTGCCATCGTGCCATCGTGGCACTGTCATCCCCTTGCTCTATGTTGCAACCATACAGTCACAACGGCAGTCGTAGCCCGCATCACGGTTGTAGTGATGACATGAATGTCTAAAAAAATCACCACAAGACAAGAATGCCATGCGCGATGCACAGCCACCACTGACAAGCCTAAATGCCCGTAGAACTGCGACGCCTGAACCGGATGCCTGAGACGGATACATTCATTGCAGGAAGTTAGACAGCACCCGCTATCGCGCTCCAAGGAATCCTGACAGAAAGTCTGATAGAAGCCTTTTACAAACCATATGGCAGTTAATGTGGCAGTCCTTACAATGACCCTTAAAGACCCCGTATAGAACCCTTGTAGTAGCCCTGAAAATTTTTTTCCTTGTAGAACCCTTTAGGAACCAATATCACCCTTACGGAGCCCCTTGCCGAAAATTGCAAGAATCTAAGAAAGGCTTCAGCCCAAGCAAGGTTCAGAATAGCTGCCTTGCTCCAAAACACATTATTTATGAAAAAGGAATACACTTGAAACCTTCGCACTGCGCATCCCGAGCACTGTACGACTTATGCACTGGGGGCTTAGTGCCTTAGATCAGTGCCTTTTTGGAAGGGGCTGTATGACTCTTAGGTCTGCTTTTTCTTTAATTTGGGCTGATGGCTGTTCTGGTAAACCCTAAACCCTAACCCTAAACCCTAAACCACCCTGAACCCAAAACCCTAGACCCTAAACCTAAATCCTAAACCACCCTTAACCCCAAAACCCTAGACCCTAAACCGGGCCTATCGGCACGCGGTGCGAAGGAGGGACTTTCATTATGAAGTTGTGGTCCGTCCAATCTGTCTCCTCGGACACAACTTTGGAGACTCGAAGATCCTTCCCTAGGGCTCCTTTAAGGGTTTCTGTAAGGTTTAGGGTTTAGGGTTTAGGGTTTAGGGAGCCTTTATAATGAACCCCAGAAAGTTGGAACATTGATTTAGGATGGTCCTTGCTGGGATTCCCTATACTTTACTTTTAAGGGCAAGAGGATAATGATGTTCCAACTTTCGGGCTTCTACTGTAAGGGTTTCTGCAAGGTTCTTTGAAGGATTCTATAGAGATTCTATAAGGGTCCAAGTACTCAACATTATAGGACTTTTGAGCCTTTTTAGGTACCAGAAACCATAAATAAGGACTACTTGGACCCTTTTTAAGAGCTACTGCGAAGGCATTGGTTAGGGTTTAGCATTTAGGGAATACTAACGGGGATATATGGCTTTGGGGGCTGTATAAAGGTTCTGGGTTTCGGGTTAGGGTCTAGAGTACTTAGGTAGTGTTGTGTTTTGGTGTCTGAATTGAAGGCAAGCTACAAGCCCTGGGGCTTTCTCCGTAAAGAACGGTTTAGGGTTTAGGGTTTAGGGGTTTAGGGGTTTAGGGGTTTAGGGTTTAGGAGTTTAGGGTTTAGGGTTTGGCTTTGAGGAAACCGGTCGTTTAGGGGCTTCACGGCTTCAAGGTTCTAGGGTTGCAGGCTGAGAACTTGAAGGGGTTTGTGTGTTACCCCACACCGCAAAGCCTAAGCCCAAGCCCAAAACAGTACTTTCTAGGTTTAAGGGCTAGGGGTGCTGAGGTTGGGTGTTTGTTGGGGCAGTTTCGGTGCTTAACATAGGGGCCGTAATAATTAGAATAGGGTTTTGGCTATATTATACTACAATCATAATAAGGAACCCCCACAATAGCATAGTGTAAATGTCCGGGTTTACTACCTGTGTTCTTCACGAAGAAACCAAGGGGTTGAGGACATGGCAACCGGCACCGAATTCACTGATTTTTTACAGCACCTGAAAAGTCCTTGCGCTGGCT
>BGNK01008669.1:0-10461 GCA_003297005.1 Symbiodinium sp. clade A Y106 | reverse complement strand
ATAGTTACTTCCTTCGGAGTCTGAGCTTTGAGACTTTGGCTTCATCGAGAACTCTGGAGGTTCGTCGTGACGTGGCACATCATCAGATCAGGTTCGCACGGAGTTGTGAATCTACAGGTTATGAGCGTCCAAGGCGTTTCCGATGTGAGAGGTTCTTCTTCAGAGCCTCAACAGGGCGAGGTGAGGAGGCCCGTTGATCTTCCACCATCGTTCCCTTTGACTCCGCTACACAATGGGGTGGCAGGGCCTGTGCCGACAACTGGTTCAATGGACCCCGTGGCGGCATCACCACAGGGTGATGCGAGGCCAGATCATCAGCAGGCTGTTGCAACCATGGAGACCACGCAAGTTCGTGATGACAGCGTGGGTCAGGATGGACGCGATGGTCAGAATCAAGTTTTCCCAGATGGTCAGGCGGTCGGCCAGGAGCGCGCTCAGCCTGCAGGCGAACCAGTCGCACAACAGGGTGAAGTGGGTCTTCACTTACAGCAGAGTGGAAGTAACCATCTTCATCAAGAGGCGACTGGAGTCAATGAGGTTGCTGCGGCTCAAGCTGACGCCGGATCATCAGGGTTTCATGACAATATCAACTATGAGACACCGCGCTCACAAGTGTCTCGCAGGAGCATATTCCCATCTCCGATATCTGCTGCAGATGGACCAAGTCCAAGCGCTTTGCCGAGAGGTTTGAAGTGGATTACAGGAATCGGTGAGTACTTCAACATCCGCTCGGTGGGTGAGAGTTTCGCTGGGCCCACATTTGCAGCTCCGTTGACAGGTGTTCGTGGACGTCCAACCACTCCGCAGTATGGAGCTGTTAGCGTGCCCTCGGCTTCTCACTCACGGACGGAACTGGCTGGAGGATCAAGCTCACTGTTCAATGCGGAAGCACTGCAGCGGCTACGTGCAATGGAGGGAAGTGCCCCACTGTTGTACAGTTCTTCGGATGCCAATGTTCCTAGAGGAGAGCGTCCTTCGTCAGACTCCAGTGATCTGCCGAGGGACGTAATTCAGCAAGAAGTAGCACGACAGCTTGGCCAACTCACAAGTCGTGTACAGGCCGCAGAAGCTGAGAATCAGCAGCTGAGGCAAAGGCTTACCTTCATGACAGAGGTTGGTCAGGGTACTGAAGGTTCTAGTGGTAATAGGGTCTCTGGTGTTGGGTTTCAGCCCTTGCCTTCAGCTGCGCCGACCGTTCAGGCCACTCAGAGATCTTTGCATCAGCAGCCACCCGTGCACATTCCTACGCCCCCATACCTAGCATCCTTAAGCCCCTCAGAGCAGAAAGAAGCCTTGGCTACCGTTCTGCTGCCTCAGGTCAGACAGCTTGAGGAGGATCATGCTGGAGTAATCCTAGATGTGCTTCTGCAGGAAGACAATCTAGCAGTACTGGAATTGCTACAGCAACCAAGTCTTCTTCAGCAAAGGGTCTTTGAGGTTCAGCAAGCGTTGGGGCTTTGGGTTGGTTCGGATGGTGTTGGTAGGGCGCAAGGATTGCAAGGCCATTCAGATGACAATCAGGGTAGCTCGCTAAGGCTCTCGCCGCCTCAGGAATCTTCCCAGCTGCAAGTCGCAACAACCGCTCGCCAGGGATTTGCAGCATTGCAGGACACTGCATCAACATTCTTGGCGTCACTTTTCCGTCAGTCGCAACCTTCAGGTGTATCTCAGTCGCAGGGTCGACCAGAGCCGGATTTGAGTGGCGCTGGACAAGATCACCGAGGCGGTTTAGAAGGCGGTTTAGGAGGGTCGAAGGTGCGTGTTCCTGCCGAACATTCTCCCGGTTTCGAGCGTCCAAATCGGGGAGCTGCAGAAGGCGGTTTAGGAGGCGGTTTAGGAGGGTCGAAGGCGCATGCTCAGCATTTGCAAACTTCACATCTACCTGCAGACGACCGTCAGAATCCCGCTGGCGATGGACGCAATCTTTCAGGCGGTTTAGGGCTAGCAGGCGGTTTAGGACTAGCAGGCGGTTTAGATGGGTCTCAGGTGCCTTTGCAGCAGCACGCACAGGCTACAGGCGCATCCCAGCAGCACGCACAGGCTACAGGCGCATCCCAGCAGCACGCACAGGCTACAGGCGCATCCCAGCAGCAAGCACAGGCTACAGGCCCATCCTACTCGCAGTGCGGTAAAGGAGGCTCCTCTCAAGCTTATGCCGGGGGTGGTTGCAATTTAGGTACTGGTTTTCCTAGTGGTGCTGCAGGGTGGTTTGGTTTGGGTGCGCAGGGAATGAGCCAACCGGTTCACACCTTTCCGCAGATCCCTACAAGACCTATTCCACCAGTATCTCCTGCAGATCCTGCTCAGCGCTACTTGGCTCCTCCTCAGACCTGGAATCAGAGCCCAGAGCTTGTGTCTGCGTTGGCTAATTCAGTAAGGCAGCTTCAGGAGCTTCAGCAATCGGCGCTTAAGGGTGCTCATGCCACGACTGAATCGTCACCAACCTCTCCAGAGGCTGTAAAGCCGGGCGTGACCACACTGTCCCCGCTCCCGCTCGAAAGTGAACCAGAGGCGCCACTGCTTTTCCAGGACTGGGTACATGTCACAGGAGGAGTAGCAATGGACTTGAGTGACTCAAGCGGCGAGTGGTGGGGCCGATTGGTTGAGGAAATCCAGAAGGCGTATGCTCGATGGCAGTCGGCCAGTCCCTTGGAAAGGGCAGCAATCCAACCGGATACTACTAGGGTCGATCTTCCCAAATGGGTACGTGTCAACGCGCGTTTTGCCACCATGTTGATGACTGTACTCCCGGCAGGGCTTAAGGCTGACGTCATCTCGCGAGGCAGTGCGACATCTTCCCTTCACATTCTCTTTAGGATGTTCCTAGCCTTTCAATCGGGTGGAGGCGCGGAACGCACACGCATCCTGCAAGCTTTGCAAGACCCAGGTCAGGCCAAAACACCTCAGGAAGCTGTTACACTGCTTAGGTCGTGGAATAGATGGCTGTTGAGGTGCCAGGAGTGTCGCCTCAACCCTCCAGACACAATGATCTTGAGCAGAGGCCTCACGAATCTTGTTAGTCCACTCATGGCCACGCATCAGGACCTCAACTTCAGGCTACAGTGCTCGCGGTCAATGCTCCACATCGATCGAATGCCTACGCTTGAAGAGACGAAGGAGTATGCGAAACACATTTTGAGTGAGATGGAGATTGCGGCTGCGGCGGTGAACGCTGCAGGAGGACCAAAGCTTCGGGCGCTTGGTCAAACCACTCAGCCGACCAATCAGCAACAGCAGCTTCAGAAGCAACCCGGCACGAGACCTGCTTGCAAGTACTTCATGTCGGACAAAGGCTGTCGCAAAGGCCCGGCGTGCGCTTATCTGCATGACATGTCTTCTTTGGACAAGGCTCAGCGGTCACGCAAATGTCTCAAATGCGGGTCAACTGAGCATAGACAGAAGCAGTGCCCTTCTGTTACTGGCAAGCCGCCAGTCGAAAGCCCAGGTGGGAAGGCCAAGGGTGGAGCGCCAACTAGGGCTGCGCAACCTACCAGTCCAACCTCGTCCGTGACACCAACGTCTCCTGCGAGCCCAGTCGGTGTGGCTCAGCTCACCCAGCCTGTGCTGGAAAGTACGCAGTTGGCACTCAATCCTACAGCACAGCCCTCAGGCGCCTGCTCATTGCAAGCTGCTGCGTCTCCCATCGTAGAGGCTGCGAGTGGGCTTGCAACTTCAGGTGCTGGTCTTGCAGCTTTGGGTTTAGGAGGCCAAACCTCCGGGGTGGATATAGCCGCGTTGGACAGATTGCTAGAGCAGGCCCAAGCCCAGCTTCGAGCAATTCAGCCGCAGGTTGGAGATGGGTCACCGCAGGGACAGTCACCGAAGCTCAATGTGATGAGAACGGCCTTGATGGAGGAAGCTTCGTTCCAGGAGGAGACAGACAGCCCTTCTGCTCTTCTTGACTCAGGAGCCACTCATGCACTCCGACCGTCGGTCAGCCAGCGAGAATGGCAGAGCGCAAGTGAGGTGCAAGTTCAGTTGGCAGGGGATCAGACTGGAATGTTTCGGATGTCTGATCGAGGTACGTCGCTCAATGAGCCATCAAGTCCCACCCAGAACAGCCAGGTTATTGTGCCACTAGGCCCGCTGATTGAGAAGTTAGGTTATCGGTTGAGCTGGAGTCGATCTGTCTGTAAGCTGCAGTCGCCAGAAGGACACACTTACAAACTCCGAATCAAATCGGGTTGCCCGCAACTGCAGGAGCATGAAGCCCTCAAGCTGATCACACAACTTGAGCAGGCTAAGTTGCAGAAGGATGTATCCCAGCTTGAGCAAGCCACCGTTGACACTTCTTCATTGGTTGAAAAATCAAGGGCTTTTGGGCGACGCACATGGTTTCATCGTCTGATGCAGTACGCACGAGATGGTAGTGCTGAGTCAGCTCGCCTAGCCCTGACCAATGCAGCGTGGATAGACCTTGCGCCAGAAACTCTCCATGGCAATCTCCTCCCAGACCAGTCCCAGAGTACAGGGTGGCAGGTGTTGTCAGGCTTGCATTGCTTGAGTAGAGCAAAACGCAGAGCATTGCACTCGTCAAAGAACTGGGTGGTTCATATGTACTCGGGTGATCGAAGCAATCCATCACTGCAGCTACCCGTTGGGAGAGACTCGGTCATTCTCAATTTGGACTTGCGGCTTTCTAAAAGTCACGATGTCAGGTCGCATCCTGCTTGGCAAGCGCTGGTTTGGGGCGCTCGCAACGGGCGCATTTCGCACATCGTTGGGTCACCACCGCATACGCAATTTCTACCAGACGCCTCCCGTAAACTGCAGCGTGATTCAGCCTTCTTTCGGACCTCAGGGTCCCAATCGTTCACCGCTGAAGAAGACCATGATAACGTCAAGACCTTCTTGAATGAGTTAGATCTAGCAGGCCGAATGCTTGTTCTTCACGCTTTGGCTTGTGCTGGGCGGTGTGCTCATCGGGACAAGAGGCATCAGTCTTCTGATGTTGGGTTCTTGATCGAACATCCAAAGGTGATTGATTCGGAGGCAGAGAGGTTCCAATGGGATTCGTTTTCCTTCTGGGATACGGGGCTGTGGAAGGCTTATCAAGAGGAGGCAGGCCTCGCCACTGTAGATCTGCAGACAGCTGGTGATGATGCTAGTTCGGTGCACACGTGGACCATAGGCACGAATCTGGGTTACTTCCTACACAAGGCTACGAACTCCAACAGTTTGTCCAGTCCTCGGCGTTGTCACTCCAGGGTTTGGACGGCCTCGTTCAGACATGAGGTGAGCTCCGCACTTGAGCAACATCGCAGCTTCATTCGCTTGTGTCCGATGACGCGAGAGCAATGGAGACAGCATTTGTTGGCAGGACATCGCCCGTACAATAGGCAGTGTGCATCTTGCGTGTCAGGTGCCGGGTACTCACACCAGCATCGGAAGATCGAACATCCCAGCATTAGCTGCCTGAATGTGGACGTCATAGGCCCCTTACGGTATCCAGGTCTGAATCCAGACCAAAGAGGCAAAGCACCGAGACCGTTTCGTTACTGCCTAGTGGGTGCTTATCGGTTCGCAAAGATTCCGCATGTTCAGGGCATAGCTACGGATGAGGAGATCCAAGGGGTTCTAGAGGAGTCCCAGAGATTGCAACTTGAGCCAACTGGTGAACGTGAGACTGCAAGCCAGGATCCGCTCCAGGAGGAGGGTGAGCATACAGATCTCGATGAGTATGTGCCCTCTGAGCCAGAGGTTGACGAGGATTATTTGGAGCAGGTTGCTGTTCCGGAAGAGGTAGAGGCTGCGGGCGTAGGTGGCGAGGATGACGATGACAATCCTTCACCTGGGGCTGACGCGTCTTCTGATCCACTTGATCGGGTCATTGAGGACCTTCAATTCAGTGGTGAGTCTGACACGCTGTTGTTCGCAATACCTCTTCACACCAATCGTAACGCAGAGATCCTTACTGGCTTGCAAGAAATCGCCATATGGCTGAGATCGCACAATTGCCCAGTCCGAAGAATGCATTCTGATAAATCAACAGAGTTTTTTGGCAAGCCGATTCGGCAGTGGTGTCGCAGTCAGGGTGTCGCTACGACCTACAGTGAGCCTGGCGACCCTAGGTCCAACGGCTACATAGAGGGATCGGTTCGATTACTCAAGCAAAAGACGCGCACTCTACTTCATGGATCCGGACTACCTCATGCCATGTGGCCTTCAGCCATCATGACGGTTGCCATGCAACAGCGCGGAGAGCGTCTCGGTATGCCCACCAAGTTGTTGGCTCCATTTGGTCATGACGTGTTGGCTAAGGAGAAGCGGTTTCATCAGCAAAGAGCGGACGTGGACAGCGATTGGAAGAAGTACAAATATGTGGGGTTGTCCACCACCACTCCTGGTGCCCACATTCTCGTCCGGCAGGTTGGTGAGCGTTATCAGTTCATGCACACACGAGGTGTTCGAGTTGGATCAGAAGACCCTCCGAATGTGTTTCCCCCATTGCAGGTAGATGAGTCTCCCTCACCCCGACGTCGTATCGTAGGCAAGTCACCAGCAGCTTCAATCGAGGCAAAAGGGGTTCAGGTTCTTGAAGAGGACCTGAGCTTTCGTACCAAGCTTCAGGCAGTTCTGTGTGATTGGGATCCTGTGGTGGCAAGGAAGATCATTCTGCAATGGCATCGGGGTGCTACCGATTCGCAACACAAAACAGGTCTCTTTAGGCGTGGAGGAAATGTGGGTGTTCATTCAGCAACCTTTCAAGATGAGCACTTCACTGAGCTTCTGAATCGTTTCTTCTTGCACTACGCACCAGGAGCCATGTACACCTCCCTCCTGTTGTCCGGAACTCCTCAAGAGCTGCACATGGATTCGGGCAATGCCCCTGGAACGTGTAATATCGTTCTTCCAGTTCTAATGCCACGGACTGGAGGTCATCACTGGTCAGAGGTGAGGCCGGGTGACGTTCTGCAAGGAAATGTGTGCGAGATGCTTGGTCCCAAGGGTGAAAAATTCTTTGGGACAGTGCGGCGTCTAAAAACGCTACAGCCAGCACTACTGGATCCAAGGCGGAGGCATGCAGTCACTAGTTATGTGGGACAGAGATTGGTGTTGGTGGGATATACCATTCAAGATTTGGGCAAGGTGTCGTCAGACCTGGTTGAGAGTCTTCAGCGCTTAGGGTTTCCTCTGTCTGAGGGGACTGGCCCATCCTACAGCGGCGAGCTGCCGTATAGGGTGGCTGTGCTTAATGCTCCAGCCTTGGACACAAGATGGCCATGCTCCTGCCGAAAATTCTCCCGGTTTCGAGCGTCCAAACCGGGGAACTGCCAGTTCTTCGGTTGTTGAGCCACTTCCGATTGTTAAGAGAGGAGGGTGGAGTGAGCAAGTCCGGACCTCCGACTCTGTCATTGATTTTTCGGTGGATTGGGGGCTTAAGGTTGAGCCTAAACCTTCATCACCTTCTTCGCAGTCGCAGGGTAATGGGATCTCGCAGTTGGCCACCAGAGCCTCAGGGTCCACAGCCCCTTGTGATGACTCATCTCTTGAGCGCAGAACTCAAGAAGAGGAGTGTGCGTTTTTATCTGTTCAGGACGGACAGCAACCTAACGAGCGGAGCTCAGGTAGTGCTGAGGGTTCTGAGCAGGTGACTTTTCTTCACGATGTGGTGGGATCTGTAGCTCTGGCTCTTCCGTTGTCGAGTTCAGGTCCACATGAGGTTTCCTTCACTGCCTTACCGTCAGAAGCCGTGTACGTGCGAAAAATAGAGCAGTCATTCACCAGGGGCATAGAGGCAGTGCTAGATGGACTGACCACGCCTCTTGGCGTCGTGCATTTGGTTGATCCGGGAGAGGCAAGACAACACATTGACCGGTGGGCTCCCTCACTGGAGAAGGAACTTGCAGCGTTGGAGCCTGCAATCCAGAGGTTCGTGCAAGATGATGAGCTTCATCAGCAGCTGCAGTCCCGCAGTGACTTGATTGAGCTCCCGGCTAAGGTAGTGTTTACAGTCAAGCCTCCCAACCAAGGAGCTTTGGAGACAGAAACCTCAATGAATGTTTCGTCAATGTCCAGGCAAGAGCGTGAGACCCATTTGTTCCGACGAAAGAGTCGGATCGTAGCATGCGGCAACATGACAGAGCCGAGCTCGTGGGAGTTGTATGCTGCTGGGGCGACCTCAGAAGTTTTGCGAATCATTATCGCTGAGACGAGCTTCCGCGCCTGGGCGCTGGGTGTATTGGACATCGTTGCGGCCTTTTTAGGCACCCCTATGCCTCCACCAGATCAGTTCCCTCCTGTAGTCGTTCGCCCTCCAGGCGTTCTCAGGCTGCGTGGGCTTGCAGGCCCAAGGGAGCTTTGGCTCCTCCGCAGAGCTCTCTACGGACTTAGAGAAGCTCCGAGGCTTTGGTGCCTGCATCGGGATCGGTTGCTCCGATTGATGACCTTTGAAACCGATGAGGGTTTGCTTTGCCTGAAACAGAGCAGTGGCGATGAGAATGTTTGGATGCTCCAGAGTGTTGACGAGGAAGAATCAGAAATCAAGGGCTATATACTCGTGTACGTAGATGACATTCTGTTAGCCATGCCTTTGTCATTAATGCGTACTGTGGCATCGAAGTTGCAGAGCACATGGGATACTTCCCCTTTGTGTGTTGCTTCTAGGGAGGTGCCCGTGAAGTTCTTAGGTCTTGATGTGGTAGCTGTTGATGGTGGATTTTTCGTAACGCAGGAAACGTATGTTGACGAACTAGCGCGGATCCACAATCCTCACCCTCCAGCTGTCACGCCTTTGACTCGAGAGGAGTGCTCATTTGAGCTGACTTCGTCCGATATTCCACCAACGCCTGAACTCACCTTGGAGTGTCAACAAAGGGCTGGCGAACTACTGTGGCTGTCACAGCGCAGTCGTCCAGACATCGCATTTACAAGTGCCCTAGTATCCAGCCTTTCCACCCGAGCTCCTGCACGCGCCATTCGTGTCGCACAAAGAGCACTTCGCTACGTCGCATCCACGAGGTCTTCAGGCATCCTCTTTGTATCGCATGGTGATGCTCTGGATATCTACACTGACGCAAGTTTTGCTCCCGAAGGCACGAAAAGCCACACTGGCTATGCCATCTTCTACAGGAACGTGCCTGTACTCTGGAGGAGTGCCCGTCAGGGTTTAATTACTCTCAGCACAGCCGAGAGCGAACACATCGCTCTTCAGGAAGGAGCCGTAGCTGGTTTTTCGGTGAAGGCATTGATTCAATCCCTGCGCCTCCCAGTGGCCAAGCCTGTTCTACACTGTGATTCGACTGCGGCACTCGCCATTCAGGCAGGAAGCGGCAGTAGCCGCACACGCCATTTGAGAGTACGAAGCGCCTGGCTGAAGGAGAGAGTAGACTTAGGTGAACTGTCGACATGTCATCGACCAGGCTCTGAGCAAAGAGCAGATTTGCTCACGAAACCATTTGCGCGCCCTAGATTGCTCGAGCTCAACGGTCTGTGGGGTTTGGTAGACAAGTCGCTCGTGTCTGCAGGAATCGTCCCAGATCCAGCTGCTCGCAAAGCGTTGCTGGTGCTGTTGTTCCTTCTCCAAGCGTCACAAACAAGGGCTCAAGAGGTAGTCGATGATGATGCCGCCATTAAGTCAGACGTTTGGTTGTATGGGATAGCTGCAATGCTAGTGATCGTCGGTATCGCTGGTTGGGAGTTTTTGAGGTTCTTGTGGAGGGTTTTTGTTGAGCCGAAGGTCATTCAGAGCGAGAGGAGAGTTAGGAAGCTTCGTAGGCTGCAGGAGGCTGTTCAAGAGGAACTGCAAGAGCAGCTTGCAAGCGATGCTTTCACGGCACCTGAATTACCTGTAGTCCCTAAGGCCCGAATCCAATCATCTATGACACCAGCATCACCAGTGCAAGGCCTCAGAGGAAATGCCTCGAGCTCCGCGAATCATGCAGGCATTCAATCACCGCATTTGATGTCTTCACCACCTCAGTCACAGTTCTCACCATTCTCTCGTAGCGGTCATAGAGCTCGTAGTGCGCTGGCCCTTTACAGAGACGCATCAACGCAGACTGAATTTCACGACTTTGTAGTGCACACCCAAGTAGTGACTCCTCCCGAAGTGTATGTCACGACCGGTCGATGCTTTCATCTGTACCAAGACTGCTCGGCTGTACAGAAGGCTAGGGGCGGAAGGTGGGCTCCGTTGTGCGAATACTGTCGTGGAAGGTAAGCTAGTCTGTAGCCGTGGAGAAATATGCATGAGCTCCTGTGCTTGAGATTCCGGCTGGAGGCTGAGTCTCGAATGAAGGGGGCAATGCGAATTTAGTCTTTTGACCTGCAGCGTTCTCTCTGTGAATCAGAGGGTGCAGTGTAGTGTGGCGGCCACTTTGCAGTTGCCACCAAGGAGGAGTGTGAGAGGTTAATGCATCTTCGCAGCTCCAGATGATCAAGGCACAAATCGAGAAGTGTACTGACGAATTCAATGCCCAAAGGGTGCATCACTAGGCCGAGGAAGGGTCTATACTTTGC
>BGNK01008668.1:0-10151 GCA_003297005.1 Symbiodinium sp. clade A Y106 | reverse complement strand
GAAAGAAAGCTACTTCCTCAATCATTCCTGATTGGTGTTTCCTTTCGTCGCATTGAATTCCAGCATGCTTTGACGCTCCGGATGCTCGTGCGGCTACGTGAGCATAGTGGGTAAAAAGTAATTACAAGTTAGTTAACCGTTAAACTATTAATAATAACAATAGTAGTTGTAGTACGCAGTATTAGTACCATTAGTAGTAGCAATAGTGGTGACAGTAGAAATCATAACAGTGAAAACAACTACCTGAAGCTTGAAAATGGAAGCAACCCTGCATAATTAGAAAAAGTACTATAGTGATATAACCAAGTAATAAAAACAATATATATATATAAACAAACAAATCGTTTCTAGTAGTACTAGTAGTAGCAATAAGTAGTGAAAAAATAAGTATGATATAAAGTAGTAGTAGTAGTAGTAGTACTAGTAGTACTAGTAGTAGTAGTAGTAGTAGATATAATTTGTATAGCAGTTAGTCACTGACTGTTAGTAGTAGTAGTAGTAGGAGAAGTAGTAGTCGTCGCAGTAGTAATATGAGTTAGTGGATAATAAATATAGTGTGATATCAAACGTAGAAGGCAATGAGTACATTTGAATACTATACGANTAGTGGATAATAAATATAGTGTGATATCAAACGTAGAAGGCAATGAGTACATTTGAATACTATACGAAAAAAATTGTAGAATTGAAGGAAATAGTATACTTAATAGATACTGATACTATATGGTTAGAGATATTTAGAGTTTATTTAAATAACATGTATACATCATTTTATACACAAATTCACATGAGACATTTAAGTTCTTCATTACATGACTATCTCTGTGTCCATCACACTCATTTNTAGAGTTTATTTAAATAACATGTATACATCATTTTATACACAAATTCACATGAGACATTTAAGTTCTTCATTACATGACTATCTCTGTGTCCATCACACTCATTTCTATAAATCACTAAAACTACTAATAATAATAAGAGTATTATGACTATTTCAACTACTTTTACTAGTATTACTAACTAAACCAGTCAAATGATCTACGAATTCTGAAAGTTGTAAAACAGCAAAAACGCAGGGGATAGATTTCGGCTTTAAACAAAAAAAGCATAGCAGGCAGTGTGACATTAAACTCAGTAAGCACAGCAGCACGAGTAGCAAAGCGAGCCAGAGCGACAACAGCCAAAAGTCAAAACAAAAGCATGAATCGCAGTGTGGCACCGGCATGCGAGAGTATGTGCCTGCTTGACACATGCTGGAGCACCAGCAGTCAACAGCCAGAATCACAGCAAAAGGCCGCCACATCATGGCACCTCCATTGTCGCAGCAGAGAAAGTAGGTTCAGGCTTTAGGGTTTGGTGCCGGATTGCTGGTATAGTTGAGTCGAGGTATGTGTTAAGGCGCGGGGCCGCAGCCACAGGATCGGGATCCGCGGGGCAGCTAGGGCATTTTCGTGAAGTCTTTGTTGTTTTCTCTCGACTTCTCGACATAAGCATTCGGGTTTAGCTATGTTCGTTTGATGTGTTGCTAATAGGGGTACTCATTCGGGCAAGTGTCCTTCTGTGATCCTTCGTGTGACGTTCCTAATCTTTGGCAGCTTATCTTCCTTTCGCAACTCTTGGAAAGTGCCACGAAGTTTTTATTGCGTCGGTGGTCTTCCGTAGTGGCTTCAACTCCAGGCTCCTCGCCATGGACGAAGAAAAGCCCAAGGCCAACCCATCGGAGCTTTGTGGATATTCCCATGAGCGCTGAGGTTTTCTGGCTTGTGCCATTGGTGATGGTGGGGAGCCTGTCCTCCGACATGGGTCTTTAGAAACTTGAAGTTCGGGTGTGTCAGGTAGCTCGTTTGAGGCTTCACAGTACTGGCCGGTCCGTCATCAGTTGAAGTCGTACAGCTCAACGATAACTGCCTTCAAGAGACCCCCCTCAGGGAGAGACACCGCAGTGACTGCAAGTAAGATGCACTCTACCAGATGACCGAACACTCAAACCTGCCAGCAACCGGCTTGCATAACATCTGCCAGCACCATCGTTTTCATCGCCGCCGACAACACCTCCACCAGCATCATCATCATCGTCATGATCATCATCACCTCCAGCATTCCAGCATACCAGTAACATTGATCAGAGAAGAAGATGATGGTGCCCGTCGCGATTGGCCCTTCTAGCTCTTGCTGTCGTAAGTTGCTTACACTGTCACCCTTTTTCCAGCTTCGACCTTCCGAGCGTCCTGCCGGTGGTCGGACGGAAGGTTAGCGGATGTACGAGGAGAGCAGCTGCTAAGTGTCCCTGTTCGGCACTTCCCCCTCCATATGGGCTCCCAATCCTGAATCTGCATTCCGACTTCTAGATATCCCTTCCGGCTAGATTTCTGCTCTGATCGCCGGGTTCGGTGGGTTGCATGAGTCCGGGGACCTGACCCGGACGCATCTTCAGTTGCAGGAAGCGTAGGCGTAGGCTCGTAGATGATTGGAGAAATGATGATTCCCTCAAACCGAACTAGGAAGGACTTTGGGACATTGTATATTTTCCCTTATTGGGCTTAAGAGGATCTTATTTACTAATATTTTTCAAAAGCTTTAAAAGCCCGGTTCTTCTGAACCAACAACCCTTACAAAGAACCTGCAATGCAGCACAGCCGTTGGGTAGAAACCAGGTCACTTTTTGGCAGCACTACTGTGGCGAGGAAGGCGTCGCAGGGATGTCCAGTTGCGACTTCTTTGGCTTCTTAGTCTCTGAGGCTTCCTGGCGGTGAAGGGTGTATTTGTGCACGTGGATGTGGCAGTCTGTAGCTGTATCTGTCTGTGTGTGTGTGTGCGCTTGGCGCTCCCGATGGCGGTGGAAACTAGTTAATTAGACTTCTGGACGGAAGATCGCCTGGCATGCCTGAGTTTGCCCGTGTACACCAAGACTTGCAAACTCTGTCGAGCCTACATGCATCTACGTGCTGAAACAGTCGCAATATGTTTGTTGTAGTCCGAGTCGCCGAAGAGGCCTTCTTCCTAGTGGTAGAGGTTTGGTCCATTGGTTGTGACCAGCGAGGATCTCCGGACAGTAGTGAACATTGTCATTGTACCGAATGACGGTGCGGCAATTAGCACTGGTGCTGGAAGTGGCCTCCGAAACTCAACATCAACTGCATCATCTGCCAGGTAACATTTGCAACCTGTATCTATCAGGGTCATCCAAAATGATGCTGCCAGTAGCTTAGCATTCTCGGGAACACGGATGCGGTTGTGCTGCGGGCGCGCAGAAGACCCGTTTTCTCCTGCTTTCAGAGCTGTCGCGGCGCTCCTCGATTCTGCTTGCTGGGTATCCTCACGCGGATTGACGCTTGTCAGCGACCTTTTGCACAGTTAGGGTGTACGCATCTCCCGGCATCCGAGCCCGTCCTAAGGGTCCTCACCAGCCTGGTGAACTCGACAATGGCGTGGACTGCCGAAAGGACTCGTTGATGTGGGGCTGTCGTGTCCCGGGTTCCAATTTGAACCGAATTCAGTGTCGGATCGCATTGGAGAGGTTTCGTGGGCGACGTACAGGTTACAAGTGTGAATATCGCAGAGCCTGCAGTCCATCAGATTGAGAACCATGGGTGCTTCGCATTGGCTGGGTTACGTTGTTTTGCTTCTGGGTTTTTGGCTTGAGCTATGGTTTCTTGGATCTGGGCTTGCCGACAAGAGGACCTACACGATGCGTGATTAGCTTGAAGGTTTCTAGCCTGGCTTTGGCAAGTCGATGAGTCGCCGTGAGCTCTGCTCTTTAGTACATGTACTGTGTGAGCATGCATTGGGATGGCGAGGGAAGGTTACTTAGGCGCCTCGACAACCAAATCCTTGAGATCTCTGCACGTGACTACTGCTTCAACGGAACACTTGTGAGCAATTTGCCTGGTGTAGTTTTCTGGAGCATCGAGCGACGTTAGATTGGCGTTTCCGTTTCTTGAGAATCTTTTGGGTAAAGCCGTCGAGCACCAGGATTTCGTCGACATCCGAGATAAATAAAGACGCCTCCTCCGACTCCCACTAAACCTGTGCCACTGAAGCTCCCGAAGCCCTGCAAAGCACCCCAGCCCGGTCCCAGCAAAATGAAGTTAGTCGTAGCCTCTCGGAGGAACAGCCGGGCGAGGTTCCTAGCAGCCAGGTCGGTGCAACTCACGCGGGACGCCTATTTTGGGACCTGGCTCGTCTTTCTGCATTTCCCTGACTCTTTAGAGTTGATCAGTTGTCAGAAGCCTGCACACAACCGGCATCTCTATTTCTCGAATGCAGGTGTAGAGAAGAGTTGCAGCTTTGGTCGGAGGGAAGCATGCAGCCCGCACTGTCGGGCGCTTCGCCAAATTTAGGCGAGCAGGCTTCGCTCATGGAAGAGGAAATAACACTTCCACCAGCAGCATGGAGACCGTCGTGGTGTATCCGCAAGTCTCACAGGTGGATGATTGCAGCAGCGCTTGCTGTTTTTCTGGTTTGCGGTGCTTTGGCTTCGTGGACCCGGTCAGGGACGCAGCCCAGCACTGCTACCGACGATGGAGTTTCCTTTCTTGAGCAAGCTGAAGTGCTGAAGAAAGTAGTTTCGTACCAGAGGGTACGGCTCCTTTCCAACCTTACGGGCGAAGAGCTCAAGCGACACAAGATTGACGTTATTTCCTTGCCTCCGATCGGACCACTCTTCGTGCAGCAGAAGGAAACGAGGCTGATTGCCAGACAATTGGGGTACAAAACCTCTTACAGCCTCCCAGACAATACCATCACCATCACCCAGGAGACCAGAAAGGATGTATTCATTCGTGTCAGCATGTGCATCGCAGATGTCACGCTGGCAGCATTAAAGATGATGTCTGCCCTGCTTTCCCTGGAGGCATCTATACATGTGTGCAACTTGCACACTCCCGATGCTGCAGATGCAAACTGGGAGAAGGTCTGGACTGGCAACCGCCGGCTCAGAGACGTCGCCGGTCCAGAGACTCGACGTTTGGCTTTCAACGTGCCTCAGTCTTCTGTAAAGGACCAAAGCGTGCAGGAAGCAAAGATGTCCTGCGCTTCTCAAATCAATGGTATCATCTCTAGCTTTTTGGCTGTAAGCCAGTACGTGTCCGATACCATCACCAGTTGCCCAGCGCCGAACGACATTCCTAAAGGTTCCAACTATCCAGCGAGATGCAGCATGAGCATCAGCGTGCTGACATCTGGCGCAACGAAGTCCGCCTCCGCCCTCAGCGATATAGCTGTGCAGTGCGCAGACCCCACGAATGGTGACATTCCCTACTCCAAGGAGATCGATCCCGATCGGGCGCCACAAGTCCTTGCAGCTTGCCTGAACAACATCGGGCAGGCCATTGACTACATCGTCAAGACTGCCTACGAGCTCAATGCTCTCGCGACAGAGCCAGGCCATTGCCCAAAGTTTCCGACAACCTACGAGCGCTATGTTTGCACGGAGCACATTGGTTCGTTGCTCGCTGATCTGGGGCAGGTGGCCACATATTTGTCTGCTGCTGCCAGTGGCTGTGGGAAAACTACTTTGGTTCCTATGGCATGTTCATCCCGCCTTGCCGCGACTGTCACGGGACTTTTTGACATGGTCCAGGGAATTGGTGGATCACTGGCCTGGTGTAACTACCCCGGGTATGTCAAGCAACACGTTGCCCAGGGCGTTCAGGAGTTGAAGCAGCAGGCACACAATGCCAGGATTCAACATACTTTCCACCTACCTTGAGATGCTGTCCATTGCCTCTTACGATGTAGTTTAGATTATACGTAACCATTGTACACGGTCGCCAAGACGTCTAAAAGCAGCACCCGGACGCCCCGGGGAATGTGACCTCTTGCGTACAGGAATGCCAGCAGAACAGGGGAACTAACAAGTCCTGTTCGCGGCATCAATCCATCTTCTTTGGAAAATTGGAACTGAACATCGGGTTGCCTTTTTCAGAAAGCTACATACAGTCTTCTTGGTATATTGTAGGGTGCTTGTTCCACATTGGGGGCTTTTTGAACAAGACAACCCTGAGTCTGCATGCATTCGTTTTCCGATTTTGGGATGCGTCACTACGCCGCACAGCATGAGACAGAAAAGTTGGCAAAGTAAGCCTGGGCCTCTTTGTTGTCTTGTGCACTGCCTTGGCAACACGGCTGGCTTGAGGCCACCATTCAGGATGGATCCAAAGTTGGCATCTCCACCCCTCGGGACCAATGATGCCAGGCAGAAGAGGTGGAACTGAGCCCTCAGACCACGTGTTTCTGTTTCGGCCTGCGTGTGGGGGGACTGCAGAAGTGGTCTTCGCGCGGCTGCCAAACTTAAACGTTCAGCTTGTCGCAACTATGAAGGTATAAGGGTTTTTCAGAAGAATCAGTCATACCTGCGGGCAGTGCAAGCAAAAGAGCAGCCAACACAAACCAACCTATGTTCCCGCTTTTAATAATTATCTATGTCCGCCGAGGCGACAGCGCATCGATGCTATCGCGAGCACTCTCATGCCACCTATGGTGGTGGAGGATGTAGCACACGGCAGTAGCCATGTCAGCGTGTCATCCATTCCATGACATGCTTAAACAGAGGGTATTCAGCTGACAGAGAGCAGCTGCCTGGCAAGTCACACCAGTACGCCACGAACTGCTCGGCTCAAGGCGCAAGCAGTTCGTCTCAGGTACAAGTCAACTTTGGTAGACATGGGAGACTGCTGCGAGATCCACCATGAGGAGCCGAAGCAAAGGGCGCCAAAGCCTAAAGAGGAAACACCGAAACCCAAGGAGGTGAAGAAGGAGAAGACAGACCAAAGTCGAATCACCGCCCTTACCATGCTTGAGTCCGTGGGTGCTGGTGACTGGACCAAGGCACCTGAAGTGACCCTCATGTTGGAGCAACGCTCAGGGGATCGCGAGGTCTGCCGCTCAGCAGCTAAGGCCTCCGAGCGCATCGCCTGCCAAGAAAAAGGCTTGGATGTTCTCACAGAGCAGGGCGCCATACAACAGCTCCTGCAGGTGTGGTGCGCACATCGCAATGACACGTCCTTGGCGGTGCATGTTCACAACATTGTGGCCCGCTTCTGGGAGCGTGCTAGTTGCGACAGTCAGTGGATTTGCCTTCCTGCGCAGCAGGCGGCAGGTAAGGCCCTACTCACATCGGGGCAGAACGAATGGCTGGCAGAAGCGCACAAGGCAGCAGTCAAGCTGCACGAGAAGGGCTTCACCACTGCCGCCATGGAGATGTACCGCCAGTGCATCGAGCAATTCAATAAAGACGTGGGCGAGGACCATCAGTGCACCCTGCAGGCAAAGAACAACTTCGCCGTGCTCCTAGAGGAGTGTCAGCAATTCCAGGAGGCCGAGTCACTGAGCTGCTCAGTCATTGTTCTCTTTTTGTCACCCGGTTGCCTGTCAAAGCCTCCCCAAGCTCGTCGTCAATCACACCCTTGTGTTCAAGGGCTACTCTGAACAGCTCAGGAAGATGCACATCGAGGTTTGCAAGCAGTTCGAGACGAAATTTGGGGCCGAGCACGGGGATGTCACATCTTCCAAGTTCAACCTCGCAGCGCTGCGGGCCAAGATGGGCAACCTCGAGGAAAGCGAGACCATGTACAAGCAGGTGACTAGGCTCCAACTTTTTGGTGTGTATAGTTAGATAGATCGTTAGATGGATGGACAGATAGATTCAGATCCATCGATAGATGGTGGCAAGTACTACAGGATTACTGCTCAACTACGACTGCTAGTAATATCTAGTACTATACCGCCATGTAGCCTGATGTTGTTTCTGTTTGTTTTACTTTGGTTATTTTGGGGCTCTGGGTTCGAAATTGCTATTTCCTGAAACCAAAAAAGGTTCAAAACCAGGGCCTATAAGTTATATATATAAATATATATATATATACACCGAACAATCCTAACAAACCCTAAACCCTACCAGTTTTACAAGCCCTATATTAGCCTATAAACCCTGATTCAGGTGCTCGAGGTGCGCGAGCGCACCCTGGGGCCCCAGCACTCCAATACTCTGCGAGCCAAGGCAAACCTCGCAGATGCCGCTTGTCTACGAACTATTGTTGGTGATAAGTCTGGTTCTTCGTGTTGTTCTGGTGATTATGAATGTGGCACTGGGTTTTTTTTGGGGGGCCCGGCCCGAAATCTTTTCTGGGGTCCTGTCCTGCATAGTGTGCTCTACCCTCGCCGGGGTGTGGGGGTGCTGTAGAGGGAGATAGATAAGCTCTCAAGAGCGATGCCGGCCTGTCTGTCGTATGATGCAGCAATACTGTAGTAGAACAGTGGTGGGTTCCTGAAATCAAATTCCAATCACTTCAAGATAGCTACTCCGGCCTCTTGTTCTCCCTCAGCCTTTCTCTACTCAGGTTGACCATTAGAAAAACAAATCCGGCCGAATCCGGTGCGTGTTATAGAAGACACACTCAAGAGTTATCAAATCCTGGATAAGCCCCAAAACGCATTATAGAAGGCCACGTAATTAAACCCATGCCACATTGTCATTGTTGTTGTGATTGGTGCTGCTACTACGATTGTTGTTATTTTTATATTTGCGGTTATCACTACATGACTGCTATGAGTAGTGTTCAAAAGTACTCACAATAATAATGATGTGCTTCTTTGGCAGTCTCAAAATATTGAAAGGCTTTCTGGGTCAGGCTGAGGATGTTGCACATCTCTCCGCCATTTGTTTGAGCTTTTCCTGCAACATGACCTTCCTGTGCACAATCTGTTCATGTAAACCGAATAGTTTTAATCATGACCAGCATTAGGATAGTAGTTGCAGTAATATTAATACTAACAATAAAAAGCAATTATAGAATATACTGCTCATGTTGAGCAGAGGCATCGTGGTAACAATACGGAACCCTTCCTCAGCCTGAGTGGGCATGAACCCTGCAACCCTACAAAGCCCTGAAGCCTACTACAGGGGCTTAAATAATGGTAGCACGTCCGTACATACTCATACGACAACAGTTCTAAAAAAGGCCCCTGGACCCAACCCCTCGTTGTTGTAGAAACCCGAAAAGAGTCACTGATTACTGTATTCAGGCCCTGATTACACCAAGGTCATCCGCCGCCAGGGACGTCTGGCCGATGCTGAGCAGATGCTTAAGAACTTGGTGGACCAATGCCACATCTCCTTCGGCCGCGACGATCCTCACACTCTGAAGGATCGGGCAAACGAAAAGCGCAAAAGCTTCGCTTCGGGTGTCACGCTGCCGAGAACGGTTGTATCAATCAACAGCTTCCAGACTTCCGAAATAATTGTAATGTAGGCCGAGGCTCACAGCATTGACGGGAATGGGTGGCGACTTCAGCCCCCACTTGAACGAAGCCCGTCGTCTCCAGGCTCGATGTCAGCTGGCGCACATTTTGGCGCAGCAGGGAGACGAGACGCGCTTCCGCCAGGCAGCTGCAGACATTGCTAAGTATGTACGGATGACCTTGCATGCAGAATTGCCGTATTCAGCAGAAGGAGCCATTCCAGCCGTTGATACCGCATAGTATATTAGCATAAGTATTTTCACAGTATAGTACACGTTATAGTATATCACACAGTAGTACACCGTAGTCTATTATGGCATAACTATTGAGTATATCATAGCATAGGGTATGTTATAGTATGTTATATCAGGGTAGTTTTAGCATAATTATTGAAGCATAGTGCCAGCCGCAGGCCGAAGCGCACTTGCGCGAAGTGGTTGCGCGCCGCGAGCAGAAGCTTGGACCCAGCCACCCCGACACGCTGACAGCCCCCTGGATTCATTTGGGTTTAGGGTCGTACTATCGGGGGCCTTAATAATTACCTATACTATTTCGGGGGTTCCTTTTTTTATATAAGGATAGTATAGTGGGCACCAAAACCCTATTCCAATTATGAAGGTCGCTATATATTTATAGCGTTTAGGGCTACGGCTATTCCGGGAGAGAGAAGCCTGCTCCAAAAGGGCCTCTGGATTCCAACCTTTGTTTCAGGAGGCGTGTTGATAAAAAACCTGGTAACATTCTGCATGTCCAGGTATATATATATATATACCTGTGTATATATATATAGGTATGTACGTAGGACCTTTAGGGTCTATTTGACGTATGGCTTTGCTTTGTTTATCAATACTATATCAACCCGGGCTTTTCAGATTTTAAGGATTTTAAAGATTTCAGATGCTTTTAAA
>BGNK01008664.1:0-10123 GCA_003297005.1 Symbiodinium sp. clade A Y106 | reverse complement strand
AGTGACTGTACGACAGAAGCCTCTGTGCCCAGGTGCAGCTCTCCACGGAGCATGTTCGTCTCTGCGAGCCATGTTGGCTGGAGGTCGTAAAGGGAGAGGTTGGGACATGCTTTGCCCGGGTTCCCAGTTCGGCCATAGTACACATACTTTTGAATGCAATTTAGTTCTGAGTCGTTGTGCATACATTCTGAGAGTCATCTAATGTACAGCTCAGGTGCACATACTGACGTTGTTTGGTTGGCGTGTTGAAAAAANTAGTACACATACTTTTGAATGCAATTTAGTTCTGAGTCGTTGTGCATACATTCTGAGAGTCATCTAATGTACAGCTCAGGTGCACATACTGACGTTGTTTGGTTGGCGTGTTGAAAAAAAGGGCGTAAGCTCGCTTGGTGCTCTGATCCTGCTTCGCGCACTAAGTATTGAGGCCTCCTGAAATTTACGCGTCCCAGCCCCTGAAAAGACCAGTCGACAAGGAGGCCTCGAGAGGGGCACAGAGCTGAGCTG
Source organism: Symbiodinium sp. clade A Y106 (assembly GCA_003297005.1). Taxonomy (NCBI): domain Eukaryota; class Dinophyceae; order Suessiales; family Symbiodiniaceae; genus Symbiodinium; species Symbiodinium sp. clade A. Next base: position 9,616 of record BGNK01008664.1, on the reverse strand, counting down.
TCAGACGGAGCCTTGGAGGGCGTATAGGGCTTAGGGCCTTTAGGGCTATTGGGTTTAAGATTTAGGGTTCGTAGGGCCTTTAGAGCTTTTGGGGCCTAGGGCCCCTAGGGCCCTTAGGGCTCTAGGCTTTTATGGTTTTAGGGATTTAGGAGTTAATTGTCAGGTCCATGGTAGGGTTCGGCTCGATCCGGGTATCCGCTTGGTGGCATAAAGTCTTCACCCTATCTTTGCTACGACTCTAGGCCTTCTCCGACATGCTATTCTCAACTCTCTGGTAATGGAAATACGAATCGTAATATTTAAAACAATCACATCAGTGGTCATAGTAGTAATTATAAGCAGAAGAATCATAATCATAGTCATAATGACCTTGGTTCTTAGTAAGAATAGGGGAACGGGTTATTGAGGACTTTCAGGGACCTTGAGGGACTATCTTTGAGATCCGTTCACCCAAACCCACATTAAGAACCAGGGACTCCGCCCCCCAAAAGCCTCGAACCCGCAATCCCTCACCCCAAACATATATGACCCTGTCTAAACCGTTCGGCGCGGGCACACAGGCCGCAGAAGACACCTGACACCGTTGAAGGACGCAAAACTGCATTGTAGATTCCTGATTAAGTTTGAGGTTTAGGGTTCTACCAAAGGTAATCCAAGGTTTCATCAATCAGCAGTACCATCTGGGACGCCCGAAAGGAAAGGAGAACACGCTGCAATTCAGAAGTCGGCCCAGCAAGGACGAAGCCGGACAAGTTTCACCGCAGCCCTTGCGGCCAGCGTAGTGGGCGGAGCGCACGTAGCCTCTGGCCACCGTGCCGCCGCACGCTTCGCAGTCTTCAGCCAGCTGCGTGCACTCGGACTGTACCTGCAAGTCTGGATTGCCACCCCGAAGCGCACCCACGCCTCTGTGCCGTCCACCCGGATACACACAGAAACGAGGACAGTTCCAGTCCCCTGACTCTCCTGGTCCGAAGGGGGCCAAAAAGACAACCAAGCTCTGATAGACCTCGCTGGCGTCCATGTTGATCCGTCACGTTCCATCGACCTTCGACGAGCTGAAAAGGTCCAACGGTCCTGGAATGACCATGTCATCTGTCACCATGTCTGCGGTGATCTCCACTCCCAAGCGAGCCTGACACTGCCTCAGCTGCTTCTGACTTCTTCGCGAGTTCAACTCCATGAATGTATTGCTCGCTCAGTGCGAACTTCTTCCGCAGTCTGCTTTGTCTTTCGAAGAACCCTCGACCGAAGGGTTTCGGACCCTAAACCCTGAACCCTAGAGCCTACACACCCCATGCTCCCTGAATCAAAAAAACGTGAAAAAAACAAAGATCATCAGAGATTCAGAAGACTCGAGTCCGGGTTTCTTTTGAAGGTTCTCGAGGTTCAGGGTCGTCGGGGGTGGTGTATGATTCGAGCTCCGAACCTCAAAGTTCGGCCCCTAAAACCCCCGAATCCCAAAGCCCAAAAACATCCCTGTACTCCCGAAAACCCTAACCCCCCGCTCCGGGCGGCAGGCGCATCCTCAGGTGCCCGGCGCGCCTCCGGAAGGTTTGGCTTGAGGTTTGGCGTTCTTGGGGAGTTTGGGAAAGTTTGAAGCTCCAGTGTTGTAGTAAGGTTTCGCGCTTTGGGCTTCGGGTCCAGGCTGGATTCTGGAAAGCATGCACAGGGTTTGCGTAACGGGGATCGGGGCTGTAAGGCTTGGGATTCACTCCTTGCTGGAAGGTGGTTTAGGGTGCTAGATTGGCGTTGGATTTAGGGGTTTAAGGTTGCTTCATGCCGCTTTTATCTTGTAGGAAGCTTCTGATGCTTAACCCCAAACCCTAAACCCTAATTATACATTATAGATGATACCAGGCTCTGAAAGACTACCATCCGCGCAACTTGGTACACTCAGATCTTGCGGGCTTCCCAATCCAATCAAGATCCATGGCAGATGTTGCCGATTCGCGAGCCTTGCAGTTAGCTCTGATGCCAGAGTCCAAGTTTGCGGAATCTGGAGCTTCACCACTGGTCGGAAATTTTGCTGATGTGGTTCGCCACTTGGTGGCTAGCTTCTTGCAGAAGTGGCGTACGGGCGATAGGGTAGTACCTCGCCATCAACAAGGCGGGTAGCAGTACCAGCTGCACCCAAAGCCCAAAGACTTTGGGACCTCAGCCTTCGAAGATTAAGCACTGAAGAAAAATGATGCATGAAGAAGCCCAAAACCCCCGTACCCTACCCTCGTCAAGGAGTGCCAAGTCGGGTCGTGGCTCCGCAAAGCCAAACCTCACATTCTGAATCCTAAACCCTAGACCCTATAAACTCCAAAGATTTTCTTAACGAGGTTCAAGATGACGGAAGTTCCAGGCTTCGGTCCTAGACTTCCTAGACCGCGGGGGGCTCTGCTGTCAGGTTGTCACTGGTGTTCCTCGCTTGGAACCGGCGAATGCATGAGCACTACAAGGTTCCCGGTCCCGACACCCGAATCAAGCGAGGAGCAACTTGTCAAGGATAGCACCGTGGGCAAATCTCGAAGACCAAAGGCAACGGAAGCGTCATAAAACTGCTCCGTCAAACGCTTTTTTTTGGCCCAAGGCTTGGGAGTATATCAAGCCTTCAGCTCCTGCAAGCCACGAGCCAGTAAACTGCATAGAGTTGACATCTCAACACCTGCCTGTCGGAACTCAACCAAGGCTGCGTTTGCAGCTGTCAGCCTGTCTGCTGGCTGCCCGCGAAGATGCAGCACAGCTTGGTGCACGTTTCACGTTTCGCACTTGCTTGTTTTTAGTCACACGTAGCACTGCAATCAAGAATACTTCTGCAAAGGCCCTGTTAGGCCGCACACCGGAGTCCTTCATCCTGTTATACGTCTTCAAGATCCGTGTTAGCGCAGCGTTCCTGTACGCTCCCATCAAACATGTATACATCGGAATTTCTGGTGCAAACCCATCTCGAAACTCAGGTTGAACAAGTGCTCTGCTGCATTCTGATCATTGCTTTTTGCCTCCCAGCACGCTCGTATGGCAGATGTGATATGAGCATTGTTGATTTGGACACGCTTCCGGTTCATGGTGTCCAGACCTTCTGCGGCCGTGTAGACGTCCCCCTCAGCTGCTGCAGCAGCGATGCGCGCCTGAGCTAATGGCTCGTCAAGGCTGCAGCTCTGCAAGGCCTCTGTCCATATCTGCCGCACGACATGCGGGTGATTCAAGTCTGAGTGTATGGCAATAGCAGCTGTGAAAGTCAATGAGTTTTTCGTCACGTTTAGCTGGCACACTCGTTCATAGATCCGTGCCCCCACCTTGCACTGGCTACAACGAGCTGCATGGTGCAGCACAGCATTGAAGATCTGCGTTTCAGTGCCATTATAAGACGAAAACAGCCGTTGAACGGTGTTCCAGTCGGTCCTGTTGCCCGCTTCGGCAATCTTGGACAGTAGCAGTTTCCCCGAATGACTTAAGTGCGTCTGGCGTCCGTCCCTCGCTCTGGTACTTAATTGGATCCCAGCTCGTTCACGCATCGACTTCAGCGAGTCTTGCTTGCCCACGTAGCCAAAATTGCGGCCGCTGACATGCGCACCCAGCATTATGGGGACCGAAATCAAGATCCATACCATAGACACTTGTCGACACCAGCGTCTGAAGGGTACCACGGGTCGCATCGCAAGATATCGCAAGTGCTGGCTTGCAAGAGAGCTAGCTTGAACTCCGTGGACTAGGGTTGTGACGAGCGGCTTTGTTTGAGCTCAACATTGTCATGAAGCCTCAAGTATGCAGCGCTTGACACATCCTTCTAGCGCCCAAACTTCTGAACTATGCCCTTGCAGTAAGGTCAAGGGCGAGTCTGGGTGTTCTGAGATCAATTCTTCACCTGTGAGCGATTGAGAATTCAAGAAGTCGCCAAAAAGGCCGCTGGTCATTGGAAGCTGCATAGTTAAAGCCTAAGCCCTGTACCGACGATAAAAAATCCCGAAATCACTGCTCCCCAAACGGTAATCGCAAATCCAGAACCCTGAAAGCCCCCAAACTCAAGAAACCCTCAACCCAAACCCCGAAACTCCAAATCGCCAAACCCCAAACCCTAAACGCCTCTAGAATCCGAAGAACCCATGTAGGAATCCTCATAAGGTCCTGAAAGAACCAGATTAAAACCTATACAAAGATAAGATGGGAACCCTTATCGGATATGGAAAACTTATAGCGCAACCCAATGAACGTAGCCAATATAACACTTAAGCCACCCTGTAAAGCCCAAGTGACACCCACACCTCGCTGGCGCGGCGCAGGGCGTTGGAGAGGGCCTGGCCCTCAAACGGGAGGAGAACCTGAAGACAGGAGCAGAAACAAAGGCGCTGACCTTGAAGAAACCCGTGCAAAGAGGGTTCGGTTCGGACCCAGCCTCAGTCTGTTGTACTTTGCCCTTTCTACTGCACACTGTCGATTATTTTTGCTAAAGACATTGCTAATGCATTTTGTCACGACAGTCAGATTGCACCAGAAGTCGTCCACGTCGCCGTGGTGGTCGCGGTCGTCGTCGTCATCGTCGTCGTCATCTTCGTCGTCCGCCTCTTCGTCCTTGTCCTCGTACTTCTATGGTTCTTTCTGTGTTTTTAAAGCAGGCCCAGTGGTTTCGTTCAGTACTGTTTCTATTGAACTGTCTGCTACTCCTCTACTTCTGTTGTGATGCCATTGGTATCACCATTGTAACTGCTGTTGCTTCGTGACTGAAATATATGCTTCTACATCAAAGATGATCAGTTGTTTTCGATGCCCCACACTTGGGGAGCTCTCTTCCTGAAAACCTCTCCTCTTGGACACCCTCCAAAATCCTACAAACGCGCACAGTCTGGGACTAAATCAAGCGCGAATGAGCACCCTTCCCCCAACCCAAAACCCTGATTCCCCCCAGAAGCTTTTATGCACCCGATGCCGACGAATCGCCTCCCGACCCGCGGCCGTAGCTTTGCGGCCGCCCGTCTCCCCCAGTAGCATCAGGAGTAGGCCTCTTGGGGTTCAAGGTTTATTGAGGATTTTAGCACTTTAGTACCATAACCCCTAAACCTTAAACCTTATCATAAACCCTTGCTCCCTGGAGCCTAAACCCCTGCAGTAGGTCTAGGGCTTGGGGCTTCGAGTTCGGGTCTTCGGGTCTCCGGGTTTTGAGGATTTGAGCCTTTGGGTTAAGGGCTCTTCAGGGCTTCCGGCTCACTTCCGGTTGTTCAAGAGATATGAGCAGGAGCGACAAGAACAGAGACAACGAAAGCAAAATGCCCTAGTGAGAAGACAGATATAACTGCAGTAGCAACTACAGCGATAGCAAACATAAAAAAAACAATAACATACAATAGCTATGATATGCTGCTCTTCATATTTCCCACAGCAGCTATTGAGTCTCCTGAGCCCCCAACTGGTTTCCGTGGTTTGGGGACTGGAAGGTTCTGCTGTTGGGGCTTTGAGTTTAGGGTTCAGGGTTGAGGGTTTAAGTGGTTCAGGGGTTGAGGATGCAGTGTTCCGGGTTTAGCCTTTAAGCTTTGTGGCCCAGGAAGGTTGAAAGACCTTCAAATCCACAAGCCCCAAACCTCCAAAGCCAAACTTCAGGCTTTGCGGATCAGGGCTGAGGGTCTAGGGCTCTGCAGGTTTCAGGCTTGAAAGCTTGAACTTCAGTACCTACCGGAATCGACTCCATGAAGGAGCCCACAAGCCCGAAACACCCCTCCAACAGAAACCCTGAATCCCAATCACAGTAATCAATAAACGAATTTTTCATGATAGTAACACTATTTGCAATACTTACAATCCCAATCATACAAACCCAGAGTTCTGCCGTGTTTAAGTGCCGCAGGGCCACAACATCCGAGGCCGAACCTGTAGGAATGATTGGAGGTTCAGGTCTTTCAGGGCTTGGGTTTCAAGCTTGAGGCTTGAGGGTACAGGGAACAGGGTTTAGGGCTCAGGGTTTGGACTTCAGGCTTTAGGGTTTAGGGCGCAGGGTATACAACTCAGGCTTGAGGAGACTCGGGGCAGATGTTTGGCTTACCCAGACCGTGTTGCCGCATTTAGATTTCTCAAGTCACCACTGTTGCATCATGGCACTTTAGGTGAAATGCTTCGGGCGCGACAGTTCCATCTATCACAGAAGCAGCAGATAAGTACTCTGCAACCCTGCATTTCGAGCATGCAGGGGCTCCGACAGTCGGTCGAAAAGTGTCCAAACACTGCCTGTCAAGATAATATAGGGGCCTTGATAATTAGAGTAGGGTTTGGTTGTACATTGTAGTATAATTTCAATAGGAAGCCTGAGGAATACCTTTACTGGTACTTATTCAGGCGCCTATAGTAGGCTTAGCAGGGATGCTTTGTGATGTAGTCTATAGGCTCAGCATCTGCTTCAAGATCTAAGCGGTGGGGCTTCACATTTTGCATGTGGAACTATGAAACCAAACTTCCCCTAAACCCTGGGACCTGGGCGCAGATCCCTCAAAACCCCCATAAACACCAAACTCAATGCCCTGAACCCTGGGACCCAAGCGGACACCCTAAGTCGAAAATCCTACACCCTGTCCCTGATAACCAGCGCTGAATTATAACACCCCTTTTCCTAGTCCTAACCCCTTGTTCGGTTTGGGCAAGCCTGGAAGTAGGGTCGCCGAGGGTCCGGCTTGAACGTTTCGGCAACCCTGCAGCAAACCCCACAACCCAAACAAAACCAAAACTCCTAAACCTCTCCAACCCTAAACTTCTAAACACATGAGCCTTAAACTGCTATAAACTGCCAGCCTAAACCTTCTACCCTAAACTCTCCAACTCCTATAGCCCGGAAACCCGCCCCTGAACTCCTGAACATTAAACCCTGAACTCTAACCTGCTAAGCCCTAAATACTAAAGCCTTGAACGCCTGAAACCTGTCACACCACATCAAGAGGATACTGTAATATATTATCATATATTATGATTCTGGTATCCTATAACTATATTATGTAAGAGTATACTGTACCATGCTATCATAAACCCCTGAACCTCAAATCTGCTTTCTGGCGCCGAGCCGCCAGTCCCTTGAGGCTAGTCTCCTCGCTCGGGCCAGGCGCGCCTCGCAGGGCTGACGGACTCAGGGCTCCGTAATAAACTCATGCTGGGGGTTTAGGATTCAAGTTCAAGGCAATATCATGGTACTAGGGGTTTAGGGTTTTGGGTTATATAAGGAAACGGAGTTTAGCGTTCATTCCATGGGACTATACGGATCTTTCCTGTTGGGGTTCTCACATGGGGGCGAGCGTTTGTAACCCTAGTTCACCTACTTCGTTTTGCTTTGCTGAGATGGGTCCGAAACTCAAAGACGGGCTGCGTGGTTAAGTCTTCCGGTGCTGTGGAGGCTTAGGACGTGAGCTTCCCTCGGACCGTGCAGGATATGCTTCAAGGCTTTGCCGTACGGCCTAGGGTCTACGTGTGCAGAAGGATACTCCAGCTCACAGATGCTACGAGCACCAATAAACTTATTGAACAACACCCTTTCAGAGCCCAACAAACGCCAAGAAACGCCCTCGCAGAAGCCTGAGCGTCAGCAAGGTACAAAACCCCACCACCTCCGCGCCTCCGCGGCCGAGAGATCCACGGGCGTGGCGCAGCGGAGAAAGCTTTCTGCGGCCATGAAAGCCGGGGTTCCTCTGGTAGGATCGAGGCTTTGGCGTTTGGGGTTTGTGGCCTACGGTTTCGGGTTTAAGTTGTCTTTTCTTTGGGGTTCAGGCTTAAGTTGAGGACTTGATTTCTGCTTTCTGATTCAGGGTTCAGGCTTCAAAATGAGAATAGTTTCTGTGTAACACGGCAGAGGGGCACCGGGTTCCTTCAGGATCGGAGTCCCTTGCGAGGCGTAAGCGCTGCGATACCTAGTTTGTCCTACATGGATGCATATGAGACTCCTCCGCGCCGCGACAGTTTGCTTTTGAGGAATTCATGGGGGGCATAATACCAGATCACAACAACTGTTTTTAACAGTCTAAGATGTATCTCCGAGGCGTGCGCACAAATCGCGCCAGTCATGAAAACGGGGTGTGTAGCTGCTTGAACTATCTTGAACTCACAGCACCAGGCGCTTGTTTCGTAAACCGATAGCCCTATACGCACCACCCAAGTCCCCTCAAACCGGAAGCTCAAACACCTGAGCCCCGAAAACCCAAAACCCAAACGCCTAAAGCAAAACTCGAGCCCCGACTTCGAAACCCGACAGCCTTACAACTACCAGACCCCAAGAAAACAAAACAAAAAAGCAACTGCAGATCGGGAGCCTGCCAGCGGCGTTGGGATGCCCCCAAACGTCAAATCAATGCCGTGCTTAGGTCGCTCCTGGTGATTTGGGCTTGGGATGTAAGGTTTGTAGGGTTCAGGATTGAAGTTTAGGCCCGCCGTAGGCTTTGGAGTTCAGGGCTCATGGGTTTTGCATGGAGGGCTTCGGGCTTCAGCGCTTCCGGGCTCACTCTGTGTGGGAGGGTGCCTAGGCTCGCGGTGAATCTTGGGCTTGAACACACAAACTAACCCTGGGATGGTCGGAGGGTTGCGAGAAAGACTCAGATCTCTATAATTATGTCCAGCTGCAGCTGACACAAAGCTCTGCCGGAGAATTCGGATCCTCCCACAACCACGATCCAACCCTAACAGCCGAAAGTCCAAACCATAAAGCTAAAGCAACCAGCTACGTGCACCGAACTTTAAACCCCAGCCCCAAACCACTAACCCCTCAAGCCTCAATCCTAAAAGCCTAAACCGCTATAGAATCTATAGAACCCATGCAGAACCTCTGAACCCCTTAAACCCCCAAAGCTCTAAACCCTGAAACCCGGAAGTCCTGAAAACCTGAAATCCCCAAAGCCCCAGCCTCCTCCTGGTGCATTGAACACGCGAGACCGAAGTCGGCGAGCTTGGCAACGCCCTCCTTGGCTCGTCAAGGGGCTTAAGGCTCAAGGCTCTTAGGTTGGGGTCTAAGGGGCTTAGGGGGCTCAGGGTTGTTTGGTGGTTTGGGGTTAAGGAGATACGGGCTAAGGGGTAGGGCTTCAGGGTTTAGGGCTCTCGGGTTTTAGGGATTTAGGGTTAAGGGTTGGAGTTTGTTTCCCGTCCTCTGCTCTTGGCGGCTTTTGGACCCGTGTAATGTCGGGGGCCCTCAGCAATTAGAATAGGGTTCTTCGGTCCACCATGTTTTGAGTATATAGGGACTACAAGGGAATCTCCCATATTGCGCAATTAAGGTTCCCGTCCCTCGTATCGCTGCGGGCATATGCATATGTATGTGTATATATATATATATGTGGCAGGAACCTTTACGTATAATGTGACGTGTCCCTTGTGTTATATTACGGGAAGGGCTTTCGTGATAACATAAGTTACACATTCACACAGACAGTATCTGCGNACCTTTACGTATAATGTGACGTGTCCCTTGTGTTATATTACGGGAAGGGCTTTCGTGATAACATAAGTTACACATTCACACAGACAGTATCTGCGCATGATAGCCATATACCAAGTTCATGTACTGGTTGTGATGCTGACCATCAGGACGACAACACTTCGCACTGGCGGTTCCAGCTTGATTCGGAACACACTGTTTGGGATCAGCATTTGCGAAAGCCTCAGCATGTAACACGTC
>BGNK01008658.1:0-10535 GCA_003297005.1 Symbiodinium sp. clade A Y106 | reverse complement strand
TTGTAAGTATAGCAACAGTTTCACAAAGCACACACTCGTTTCACTAGTGACATGCGAGCCGCATTCAATGTATGAACTTGAATCGGGCAGCATCGCGGCTCTCAGAGAGCCAGAAGAAAATTTTGACCCACCCTCCCAACCCTGAGTTTGTTCTGGGAGGAGGAAAAACATCTGCGACTCTCAGTCGCAACACAACTCTTAGTTGTGCAAAGTGTGTGCGTGTGTGGCACACCGGTGCCACATGTCTTCACCTCCCGTGCGTCAGTTCTCACTGANAAAAGATGCGCGTCGTGTGAGTGCTATTCCTTTTGAATATGTGAATAACTTTATTCCCATACGGAAATATATTTGAGTACTTCGGAAATATATTGCTGACTTTGACTTTGCTATAATATCTGATTATTTTGAAGATATCTTGAATATATTATATTTGAGATTATCTTGTGGAAATATCGCAATCATAATGATTGCACATGATGTGTTTCGCAACAGAGAATAAATCATGTTAAGTTTTGCCTAGTTGTGTCTTTTACTGGACCGAGAGCATACACACCGAGACAATCATGCTAAGTATTGCCTAATAATTGTGTCTTTTATTGGGCCGAGAGCATACACACCGAGACAATCATGTTAAGTATTGCCTAATTGTGTCTTTTACAGGACCGAGAGCATACACACCGAGATAATCATGTTCAGTATTGCCTACGTGTTTTTTGCACCTAGTACCTGACTGAGGGCATACACACCGAGATAATCATGTTAAGTATTGCCTACCTGCCTTTCTTTCTTCACTTGCCTGACCGAATGCATACACACCGAGATAGTCATGTTAAGTACTGCCTAATAATTGTGTCTTTTACTGGGCCGAGAGCATACACACCGAGATAATCATGTTAAGTATTGCCTATAATATGCTTTGTACGTACCTGACCGAAAGCCCCCAAACTGACATAATCATGTCAGGTATTGCCAGCTCGCGAGCGAGCTGGCGATGCTACTAGTTTCTACTACTACTGCAGATGACGATGCTCCGTCAGCTACTGGGAGCAGCCTGGCACGGAACTTACTGACACGTTTTGCTTGGGGCCAGATGTTGCCCCAAACCTTACAGGACCTGGCCAAGTCGGCCTGCCGAGACGTGGTGCTGACAGCTTCTCGAGCTGTTGCTGCCGTGGCTGCTTCTTCTCGTAAGAGAAGAAGGCGAGAGGAGGATGAGGAGGACAACTCGTCGTCCTCCGATCACAACGACGGGGGAAATACTACGTCTCCTGGTGCAGCTTGCTTTGTCCCGCCAGAGCTGGATGTCATGGGCAAGCTTGGAGCACCCGGCCAGCACCCCAACAAGATCTACGGCCAACTCATGGCGAAAACAGAGGCTGTGACCCGTCTGCCGGCTTGCTTTGAACACAAGTTCAGTTTCGTGAAGCCTCGGAAAGCTGAATTTCGACAACTGCTTATGCTACCACATGTCTTTCTTTTCTAGGCTCGAGCAGCAGGACGTCCCCCGCCCGGGGAAGCCCAATCCTGGTAATCCAGGCTTACAGAGCCACAAGCGCTGCGTGCAAGCAGAACAACACGCGTCAAGCACTTTACAGCCCGAGGGGTTACACACAGCATCATGCCATTGGGCTTTTTTATTTCATCTTCTACCCTCGAGGTTCATGAACTTTTTATTGCCTTAGGGGCATCACAGCTTTAAGGCCACGCTAGGAAGCACTTGAGTTAGCCATGGCAGCGGCGCCGACGCCCGAGCACGCCATGGAATCCGCGTTCCCACTGACGCAGCTCCTTCCGGCCTCTTGCAACCTCCGGCGGCAGTAGCAGCAGAACCACAACTCTTACAAGGGACTTTGATAGGCCCCTCCTCGTGCCTACGGGCGTGCAGTTTTTTACTGCCAGCACTTTACTGGGCCTGTTTCTTCAACACATTATACTTTCAGGTAACAGCGCTCGACAAACTCCGAACAACTACAACCCAAGACTTGCTAGCGCCGCACGATCCCCTAGGCNGTTTCTTCAACACATTATACTTTCAGGTAACAGCGCTCGACAAACTCCGAACAACTACAACCCAAGACTTGCTAGCGCCGCACGATCCCCTAGGCACCTTGTATGACCTCATCGATACGCGAGCCCCCGTTATAAGTGAGATAGGATCGCAAATATCTCATTTGTTGTCTAGGCACTGGAACAATATGAGTTACAGCATGGAAGCTTTGTCTCTTCTTTTGATGATAGCGCGAGGAGACCCTGCAACAATAGTAACTCAGGCATGGTTGATAATGCAGCTCCAACACATTAAAGGCCCATACCCATGGAAAGCACAATGGCTAACTCCCTTTCNTTGATGATAGCGCGAGGAGACCCTGCAACAATAGTAACTCAGGCATGGTTGATAATGCAGCTCCAACACATTAAAGGCCCATACCCATGGAAAGCACAATGGCTAACTCCCTTTCTATCTATCCCTGCCGCCCAGGTGCTTTTCGCTGAGCCTCCACGTCGCCGTGCCCTACATTGTCTCCTCGGCAATAACCTCGTCTCCTGTCTGTGCTAGGCCCCCTCTAGGCTTCGAGCTGACGACGCTAGCGACGACGATCACTTACGTTACCATCACTTACGTTACGCCCGACGACGCGCNCGCCGTTTCGGCGCATGACGACGCAGAAGACGACGACCACTTACGTTATCAAATACTCAAGTTACGCCCCGAGGGGCGAGCGCCAAGGTCTCACCGTAGTCCGTAGCCGTTGTAGCAGCGTAGGACACTGTGAGGGGGCCGCTAAGGCGGTGAGAGCAGTGAGGGCAGCTACCGCGCTCTCACCCGTAGCTAGTTTGTCTCACCTTTTCCAGAGCTCACGCCTCCTGTTTAGGGTTTTGGGGGGCTTTTTAGTGCACAGGAGACCTCTGTACTCGTCTCACCCCACGGTTCACCTCGAGACCTCAGCCCCGCTCAGCACCGCACGAGTGACTTTTTCAGGTTTTACTGGTGGCTTAAATACACTAATTCATGCCCTTAATGGCAACATCTTTCTCCCTGGGAAGAAGCCCAAGCCACATAGCCTATTGTGGCGAAACTCCTTTTATTTGCCCAAGGGAATGACGGTCTTTCAGCATGCCTTTTATGGCAAGGAATCCTTGTGGCTACATGCCACCAGAAGAGGACAGTACTTCGAAATAGATACGACGCGATCATTCTCTAAAACACTATACGGGCAGGTCCTGAGAGCGGTGGCCTCCCGGAGAGGCGAGCCGGGAAGCCGCTGGCCTCTTTACCAAGTATATAAGCGTAGCCTTCAGCCAGCAGCCCACGGGGCCCAAGCACATCATAAGCGGACCTCTCAGCGAGCCCACTCTCCAAGCGTGGACTTGAGTCGACGAAAGACGACCACTTACGTTACACACACTTACGTTACAATCCAAAAGCTGGCGAAGTATCAGCATCCAGAGCGCCAATGGCGCCAAGCGGCCACCAACACCGCGGAGCTCACGGGGGATCTCAAAGAGGATGGCGCTCGGAAGAAGCGCGGACTCGCAGGTATGACCTCTGGCAAGCGCGACGACGCGCTAATCGCCAGGATTATAGGCAATGGAAATCCCNCGGAGCTCACGGGGGATCTCAAAGAGGATGGCGCTCGGAAGAAGCGCGGACTCGCAGGTATGACCTCTGGCAAGCGCGACGACGCGCTAATCGCCAGGATTATAGGCAATGGAAATCCCGCCAGCAGGACGTTGCCCTGAAGGTGCACGGCAACAATAGTCCACCCCCGATCCACCTGAAGCCGACTAGTCAACACAGACTATGCGCAGCACGGATCGCAAGATTATGTCCTGACGTCCCGGCAGGTTGTCCAAGGTGTCCAGAACTTTGTTTGCAAGTGCCTGCTTTTGGGAAATGCCGAAGGCGGGTATTCTGAGGAAGAGCTGTTTTGTGCATTGCGTGCATTTGCTGATGCTGTTCAGCAAGATGGCGAATCAGTGATCCGTGCATGCACTGTGCTTGTATGGGATGATGTAGGGACTACTTGGAAGCTCGGAGGTGTTTATCCTTGCCTGACTGTCACCCCGGAGCGAGTGCAGGCTGCTGCAGGTGACATGGATGCATCCTTGCCAGGCCCTTACCTGGAGTTTGATGGTGAAGGGGAGCAAGATGAGGCGCCGTACTTCATCACGGTGTCACGGCGAGGTTTCCGCCGTTTGCACTTGTCAAAGCGTTGTGCGGTGAGAAGGGAGAATTGCTTGGAAACCATCCCAGTCATGAGACTAACAGAAGGCATCGCTGATGCCATCTGCAAGTTATGTCGCCCGAAGATAGAGAGTGGAGAGGCCTCATCCACTAGCGGATCGGAGGATGCACCGGAGGGAGAGCCGGCCGAGCCAGAAGAGCCCGGAAGCAGGCGACAGCGCGACTTGTGAAGCACTGCTGGCTGGCTGAAGACTGAAGACCTAAAGTTTGCTTCGTGGGGGCTCTCGGGCTTTGCTGCGGGTGAATGCAGTGAGTCTGTTGTTGCAAGTGAGAGGGGCTGCGGGTGGAGTGCAGTCGAGAAGCGTTGATGCCGGTGGAAGTGCATCAGATGTGATTTTATATGTGAGATGCCAGGTGGTCGGCACTCAAGCGATGTTTGAGCAGCACATGATCATGACACGGGAAGTGTGAGTGTGTGTAAGCGTTCAGCTAGCGTATTGCTGACATGGTGCGATCTACTTCTTTCATGCTTTGCACTGTTTTGGTCGACATAGCACTTTCAGGAACCAGCTGACCATGGCGACCTAGCACTTTCAGGAACCAGCTGACCATGGCGACTGCACTACCAGCCGATGTTTCAGAAGCTGCGGCCCTGGACTATTTAGATAAAGAGGTTAGCTCCGATCTGGTACACATTTTCCAGGAATGTGGTGTACCGTTGGGGCTACAATATCGCCTGGCACAGAACTTCAAGAATGTGAAGCGGTTTTCCACTTATGCAGATACGCGTGTTGATGTGAGGACCGCTTTGAAAGATGACCATGCACTGGAGGCCACCAATCAGGCGTCCAGGGCTGCAGTGGCGTCAGTTGTTTCTGCCTGGGAGACTTCGAAGGATTATGCAAGCAAGGAGTCGGAGTTGAGGGCTGAGGCACGCATGCTGGGAGTGAGCCGGCCGGTGACGCAGACGGAGAAGCAGGCTATGCGCATTGCATTTGAAGCTGCTCATGGAAGCTTAGAGGAGGCATTTGAGCCTTCCGATGATTATATTTCTGCAAAATTGGAGGAGATTGAGAATGGGGAAGTGGCTGCAAGTGCGCTGTCTGAGGTGACTTCGAGAAAGAAGGTCAGGACGATGGGGATCCAGACGACTGTGGACACTGGAGGTCACGTGCGGATCGTGAGACAGCGGAACAAAGGAGTTATGCCACAACATACGGAGGAGCTGCGGACTGTGTTGCGTGTGGAAGGGAACATGTGAAGAACAAACCTTTCTTTGCAAACATGACACCTGACATTTGGTTGAGTTATGTCAATTTTCTGCTGGGTGGGAAGGTGTATCTCATGCAAGTGCCCGCCGGTGGAAAGGGAGGCAAGCTGGATCAGGCCCCTCTGCGGCCACCATGGGTGGTGATCTTGAGCTTTGAGTATGAGCTTCGCAAGGAGGCCGTGAAGCGGGCCTACCGGGATTCTCGTCCCTTGCGGGACACGCTACGGGAGGTCACCGAAGATGCCCAGCTCAAGGAGCAGTATTTTACTTCGCCCATCGCACTGCAGAACCGTGGAAAGAGATCGGGCGAGAGCTGGGAGCCGTGGGAGGATAGCAACAAGTGGATCCGCGGTTCTTGGAAGGGCAACTCTAAGGGAAAGGACAACGATCGTGGCAAGAAGGGAAAGCGCGGAAGGAAGGAAAGGAAGGCAAGGAAGGGAAAGGCAAGCAGCAGAGTATCACAACGTCTCGCACCCCTGATGGCCGGTTTATCTGTTTTACATACTCTGGACCTGGCTGTGATGGGAACTGTGGGATGGTGCATTGCTGCATGGTGAAGGGCTGCCTAGGAGCTCATCCGACGTGGAAACATTGGCAGTTGCATCATGATGGCAAGACGACGGATGGTAAGAGCTGACTTCGGGTACTGGTGGTGACTACAGACAGGGTTGTTGGTTCGTCTTTGCATGCGTGTTTCAAGAATTTATCTGAGCGTACAGGATGTGAGATCAAGGTTGATGGCTTTGAGACGAACGGTGAGATACTGGATTGGTCGAAGACCGAAACCTGGGAGGCCGTGGTACAGCAAGCACGACGTCGTGCTTGGAACGTGTGTTTCATGATGCCGCCTAGCAGCACGTACAGTCGCGCCAGGCATAGGCAGGATGGGCAGCATGGTGGTCCGAAACCCCTGCGAACTCGCCTTTACCCTGATGGATTCCCTTGGCTTGCAAAGCAACATGTTGCTGCTGTTGAGCTTGAGAATTTCATTGTTTCACGGTGTTTAATTGCCTTGGTCTTGACGGAACTTCAGATTGGGTGGCTTCTGCTGCATCCTGAGGACCTAGGACCTAGGCAGCCTTAAGAATGGCGACTGTCCCGCTAGCATTTGGCAGCGGGCCGATGTGAGGTCCATTTTGGACCATCCAGATCAAGCCAAGACGTGGGTCGTGCGTTTGTGTAGCTATGGTGCGGAAGCCTCGCACCCCACGCGTGCAATCACTAACTTGAAAGGGGGCCCACGGTCCATGCCGTGGCCCATGCTTGATGAACAGTACCATTATAAAGGACCCCTCCACCGCTGTGGGCATGATCACACCTTGACCAAGGGTCGCAAGAGCTCCCTGTGGGCCACACAACATGTTATTCCTAAAGGTTTTCTTGAGTTTCTCACCGAGCTTGCGTATGAGCGTGTCTCTGATGATCGGGCCACCGATGCATCTTTTCAGGGTGCTGAGGACTTCGCTCGCTCCTTGTTGGAGCGCAAGCAACCACTTCAAGCTCATGATGGCGAAGCTTTGTCCCGGCTCTTGCCGTTCGAGGCCCCGCATCCTGCCGTGCAAAAGGACAAACCATCGGGTGGCCGAGCTTTCTTTGCCGGGGCCTTTTGCAAGGGCCCTTTCTTCGGTCTCCGGCAAAGTTGCCACTCCTTTCCTGCGGCTGTGGAGTGCTTCACGTCCTTGTTGCGCCAGGCTTTCCCGGGCCGGGTGTTTAGCTCGCTGGCAGTCTTTGACAATGTAGCTGCAGCTATGCACAAGGATTCTCGCAATGCACCTTATCCGAATTTGCTGTTGGCCTTGACCCGCTTCCGAGGTGGCGCAGTGTGGTGTGAATCCTCTGCCGGCACGGTCCTTCGCACTGTTCGCGGCCTGGATCGCCCGGGCCTGCTCTTGCCAGTGGCTGATGCGCCCCAGACCTTAATGGCGCATGAGGTCTTTCACCAGACCGAACCGTGGGAGGGCGATCGCTTGCTGCTTGTGGGCTTCACAGTGCAACGAACCTTTGACTTGTCGCCGGCGCAACTTCAGCTTCTGCACTCCTTAGGTTTTGTCATGCCGCCGTCTTATCTAAAGCAGGGGGGTCACGACGACGACGACAAGCTTGGAGATGCGGAACATATGGTTGCTAAGCCTGCTTTCCCACCTGTGCAGAGCGCTCCTGGTGTGGCTGCCGCTTCACCGGGGGGTTGCAATGACCATGGTGGGCTTGGAGATTTGGAACGTATGGTTGCTAAGCATGATTTCCCTCCTGTTCCTAGCACCCCTGGTGAGGCTGCCGCTTCACGGGCCCCTGACCGTCCATCCGGCAGGCACCTGCTAACACCCCTGTGGAAGGGCCCACTCCACAGGCAGTTAAGGAAGATCAGGCTGTTGACGTGTTGAGCTCAGGGGGCAGTTGTGATGAAGCCGAAGACTTTGATGCTTCGACGAGTAGGTGCCGGGGCCGGCTATTCGATGTAGGCATACCAAGGAATGGCGAGAGCTTGTAGATGGCTTCGGGCCCTGCTCGCCAGGTCGCTGGCGGCCATTGGCTCGTGATGCCACAGCCACGTCGGCTGAATGGGAACATTCCGAGGTGGTGCGTGGGATCTTGTTGCAGGCTGTTCGTGAGGCTGTCCCGGATGCACGAAAGGCGGCTTTCGCCCTCGCCACGGGCGGGATGCTGCAGTCTCCTTTTGGCCCCGCGGTCCTCCGTCGTGTTCGTGAGCAGATCGCTGCCGTGCTCCCAGATCGTGATGCTGCATCGGAGGTTCCTGAAGGGCAGCCTTTCTTCTTGCATGGCGACGAATCCTATGCAAAGGGGGTTCCTTTAGGTTGGGATAGGCCGCTGCCTAGGACCCCTCAGGTTTTCCCTAGGCGCACAACTTTTAGGAAACTTGATCAAACTGATTACGACCCTTCGATGCTAAACTATCGGTCCGCAGAGATGAATGCAGATCAGCTTGAGGAGAAGTTCCGTGAGGACGAGCGGGCCGGGCTGATGATGTGCACCACGGAAGCCGAAGGGATCCAGAGATTTGGAGCAGGCTCATTGCTTATTGCGGCGATGGGGGCTTTGATCAAAGCAAATGGCGATGTGCGCCCGTTGCACGATGGCACTCATGGGATAAATCTTAAAAATAAGATTCGGATTCTTGACAAGCTTCAGGTTCCGGGTCCGGAGGATTTACAGGAGGTTGCATCGCGTGTCAAAGAGAGCAAGGAGGCCCCGTTTGCTCTCTGTGCTGACATCAAGCAAGCTCACAGGAATGCGAAGGTGCGTGAGGCCGACTGGCCCAAGCTTGGATGCAAGTCTTCCAGCAGCTCGCGTGTACTTTGGCTTAATCGCGTAGGAACATTTGGAGTCAGCTCCGCGGCGTACCATTGGACTCGTTTGTTTGCCACGGTAGGACGATGGGCTTTCCGCATCCTGCATCTTGACAAGTTTTATATGCTGATCTACGTGGATGACTTGCATGTCATTGTCTTTGGAAGTGAGAAATTCACGACACTCTGGGCCCTTTTTCTGGCACTTGAGGTGGTGGGCACACCCTTTGCGTACCATAAGTTTAAAGGCGGACTGGAGGTCGACTACATCGGCTACCATCTTGACTACTTTACTTGGGCGGCTGGGATCTCTGCTAAGCGCTCAGCTTGGATTGTTGAGTGGGTGTCGCGAGCGGAAGCTTCAAACTGGACTGTGGTGGGCAGACAGCTCATTGAGTTCATTGGGCGGCTAAACTTTGTCACAAGGATGCTCACTTGGTTGAAGCCTTTCCTGGCGCCGCTTTATGATGGCAATCTGCGATTGGGCGGGGAACTGTGGCACAGCTTCCTGACATGGTGGTGTTGGTGCTGAGGTTCTTTCGTTATCATTTTGAGAATGGGGCGCGACTTGACTCAGTGCAAGCTTGCTGGCCGGCCACGGACAGGCAGGCTTTTCGCACTGACGCAAAGTGTGAAAAGGGACGAATCGTCTTGGGCGGCTGGTCTTTGGAGCGTGGGTTGGACACGAAGGAGGCCAGGTGGTTCATCCTGGACCTTACGCCTCAGGATGTGCCGGCCCTCTTCAAGGAAGACTTGTCTTCTGAGTGGGCTTCGACATCAGCAGAGCTTCTTGGGTCGTATGCTGGACTTATTGCTTTCGGACACGCTTCACCAGCCGGTGGAAGAGATCGCTTGAGACTTCAGATCTGTGCGGGGACCGACAACAAGTCAACTCCTGCTATCACTGCGCGTGGCCTCAGCAACAAGTGGCCTGTGCAGGGCATACACATGCAGCTTGCGACGACGATGCGACGGGNATCTGTGCGGGGACCGACAACAAGTCAACTCCTGCTATCACTGCGCGTGGCCTCAGCAACAAGTGGCCTGTGCAGGGCATACACATGCAGCTTGCGACGACGATGCGACGGGCCAACAAGCTTTGCAAGTTGGACTGGCGGCCGCGCGGAGAATCAAGATGCTGACGATTTGACAAACCACTGCACCCGCAACTTCACGGCCGAGCTACAGGTACCTTTGACGATGAAGGACATCCCGATGGACCTCTTCGAGGAGTTGCATAAATCTTATGGGGATTTCAAGGCTGCTAAGGAGTTGCTTTTGTCTTCTAAGAAAGGGGAATCTCAGGCAACTAAGCGCCAGAAACTTCTTGACAAAACTGAGTGGTGATCTCGAGGGCCTTCACTCGGCGCCGGGCTAACGTCAGGGTAGGTGGACCGGCTGCTCCTTCAGCCTGTTGCCGTAAGAGCTTCACTTGACCTTGGTGCCAAGCCCGTAGGCCGTGCAGATCGAATTGGATTCGAGAAGCCCCGACACACTGCGATAAAATGAAGGAGGGCTGTGCCGAGTGATTGCTTTGTCATGCAAACATGTTTTTCAGTCTTCGCAGTTCTACCTTACTTCCTTAACTCCCGCCTTGACCTTAAAACCCTTGCCACCCTAGAGCCGTTGCCTTCTTGGTTCAAACAGCGGGACAAGCTAACAATAACCGCAAAAATACATCCTATCGGGTGTCCCAGGCCGTCTCAGCTTCGAAGCTCCTAAAACCCCTGCTCTCTCATTCTTGTCTACCTCCCACTTGGAAGCTCACGGTTTA